>JASDQU010738915.1:56963-93274 GCA_032191745.1 Picea mariana
TATCATACATATGAGCTCCAACTCATTGTGAGGCTACAACCTCTGTTTTGCAAGCTGCAACTTGCTGAGAGCACCAACTCTCTATTTTCTCTAGCACCCACTAGAAGGAAGCACCAACTCCCTGGTTTCTCTAGCACCAACTAGAAGGAAGCACCAACTCCCTGGTTTCTCTAGCACCAACTAGAAGGAAGCTACAACTCCCTGTGTTCAAGCACCCACTTGAACCTTTGAGGACACCAATCCTCCCTAGCACCTCCCAACCACCCTGAAATGTAAATTCTTTGTTACTAAAACTTATTATAGCGATATAAAGTTATTCAATGGCTTACTAGCCTGGTCGCTGTTCTGTTACACTGCTTTGCCCTGTCTGCATCAGTGTCTTCTGCACACCCCTTGCACTTTCTGTTCTTCTGCCTTTTATGCTCTCTGCGCCATATCCCTTCAATGCACCATTCCTCTACTGTGCATTTCTGTTGTTTCACTCTGCCTCCTTGCACACACCTGAATTCTCCTGCACAACGACAACCCTTATCTCTTCTTTGTTCCACATTCTTATAGAATTTGTGCTCTTTGTGCATGCAATATTCACCATGCCTTTGCATGCTCACTTCGCTCCAATCTCCTCCACATCGGAGAGTTTCCTCCACTTCACTCTTCCACAACTATCCAATCTCTTGTGCGCCATGTTCTCTCTCTGTTCTGCATATTCTGCTCATTGTGAATCCTCTGCCTGATCATCATGGTAACTCTTCAACTTCTCTAGCGGTTTCACCTACGCATCCATTATCACTGGGTGTTGTTCTGAGATTCCTTAGTTTCTTTGGTATTTGAGACTCTATGTCTTCTCTGGCATAGTCGAGCTTATACTTTCTGTTTCAGTTACAAACTTCAACGCTCATCCATCTGTCAATCGCCTGTATCATTAATCCTCAATCCACTGGAAGATGCCTTGAGACTCTTCATATTCTTTGGCGATCACACTCAGTTCTCTTCGAGTCCTCTGGCAGAGATCATCATTTGTTTTAGCTGTTACACTGAGAAGCACAAAAGTAGCTCTGCGATCTTGTTCAACTTCACCTGCACCTTTGGATTGAATTCATAGAAACTTGCGTTTACTTCACCATTTCGCACTTCGGCATTTTGGGATCCCTGTGGTAAAGATTTTGTTACACTCCATGTATCGATCCCCGAAACTCCGAAATGAAGCTTATCTGAACTGACTCCTTCCCTTCTCGTGACCACTGACGGTGACCACAGGCTATGCCAAAAGGCGCTTCATATTTCACGAGTTTATAAACTTCATCGAGTCTGATCGACGGTTGAAATCTCCATAGATCCGACGGTCCAGATCTTATCGCGATCTCACATCTCGCAAGTTTCCACACCATGCTCCATTGACTCCAAGTCAGCGAAATTCCAATCGCTTGCCACTTGTCCTATGATTTGATGGTCCATATCTGATCTTGATTCAACGGCTCAGATCATATCGCGATTTCGGGGTTCGCGACTTCGGGACTCCTATGGTAGGAGTTCTTGACATCTCCATCTCCCGATTTCTGAAACTCCGAAAGGGAGTTGGATCAACGGTCCACATAACCCCCTGAGATGGACGGTTGACGAGATTTCAGCGTTTCACATTTCGCGATTTCGAGACTCCTGTGGTAGGAGTTCTTGACATCTCCATCTCCCGATTTCTGAAACTCCAAAAGGGAGTTGGATGAACGGTCCACATAACCCCCTGAGATGTACGATTGATGGGATTTCGACGTTTCTCATTTCGTGATTTCGGGACTCCTGTGGTAGGAGTTCTTGACATCTCCATCTCTCGATTTTAGAAACTCTGAAGTGATGTAAACCTAGTGACGTCACACGTGGATTGACATGTGTCAAATAACTTCCATGTTTCACTCTGATTCATGACTTACATGTGCCTGAAATGTTGAATCAGCTTGACACTTGTCATTGCTTGGTTGTGCCACGTGTTCTTAGCTGACGTGGTTTGCTGACGTGTCTGTTTCGGGATTTCGCATTTCGACACTTCGAGACTCCTAATGTTGAGAGTCTCTGACTTCTCCATCTCCCGATTTCTGAAACTCCGAAATGGAGTTTACTTCGGTGTTTCGCATTTCGCGAATTCGGCAGGTTAGGGAACCCCGTTCCTTTGACTTCCCAGTCAGTGAAACGATGATCTATGTCCACGTGTTCTACCTGTAAATGGACGGTCCTCCTTCTTTCGAGATTTTGTATGCCCGTTTCTCCTTGTACTTTAAAGAACGTGCAGGTTCTCCTTGATCCAACGATGGTCGGATCCCACGCTTGGATCTAATGCCTGAGATCTGTCCTCCTCTTCAGCGCGCTCTTCTTGTCTACATTTAGATCTGACGGCCATTGGGAATTTAGGATGGGATCCAACGATCACTGACGCTTCTCCTCCCAAACTTATGCATCCTCCTTACTTGGGAGAATTTCTAAGTGTCAAAGGCCTTGACCTTTGATCCGCCTGAGATCCTGAGTACGCTATCTCTCTTGAGCTTTGGCAATGAGTTAACCTCATCCCTGGTGCACACCTACACACTGCGTTCGACTCTGCGCTAATTCCTTCTGAGCTTACTTTGTCCTTGTTTTGCCTTCGCTGCATACTCTGATCTTGCCATCAATGACAAGCACATACTGCCTGTAAAGCATGCCAACCATCCTCTGCACTATCTCTTCTGATCTTATCGAGCTTTCTCTGTAGCGTCTTCCCAAAATACTTCTGGTGCCCGTCTATTACATTCTTCTTGTACTCAAGCCATCATCACTGCTGTACTTGCCATCAATGACAAGCATACACTGCTTGTAAAACATGCCAACAAATTTATGGGTCTACTACCCCTTGGTTATTTTATATGTATGGGGTTTTTTAAATTTCATTTTAACAGGTGGGTATGTTATAATCTGGTATCAAAGATATGCCAGGTCATTTTTGTAGTAATGTGGCTCAACTTGGACGTTAGGTATGTTACAGATTGGTATCAGAGCCTTTGGTTCAAACACCAAGTTTGTATGGGCCAATACCGATGCAAATTTAGTAGAAATTTGTTGTTACATATCTTGGGTATGTGAAGGATTTAGGGAAAATTACGAAACTATAGAGAAATCCCCAAATTTATGAACAAATTTAGGTTGAATTACACCCAAAACGATTGAGGAGATGATCGATGGAATTGATCTGCAAGTTTCAGAGTTAAATTTGGTCTAAAAGGTCAAATTCTATGTTTTAATAGTGAATGAGGAGTTAGTAAAATCAATGGTCTAGATTGCATTAGAATAAGCGATCAATGACCAAGATTCATTCTGGTTTAGTTAAAACTTCCAAGTTCATGGAATATAAATTTTGGAGAAATTACCAATTTCTCAAAATTATAAATTTTGAGATTTTTGAAAATTTCGTACAGTGATGACGTGGATTGACAAGGTCTATAGTGTCATAAGTCAAGGGTCATGGAATAAAGTTTGATGAATCAATGGTCTAGATCATATTGACATTAAGAATCAATGACTAAGATTCATTTGCGGGCTTGGGGAGGGACAACAAAGTTTGGAGCAGTTTGGTGAATCGATGGTCGAGATCACTCCAATATTGAAGATTGACGGTCCCAATCCAATGAGGGAAGAATCTTGCGGGAAAAATCTCGTGAGAAGAATCTTGCAGGAAGAAGCCTCATGAGAAAAATCTCACGATGAAAGCCTTGCGGGAAGAAGCTTGTTCGAAGAAGCCTCACGGGAAGAAGCTCGCGTGAAGAGTCTGAGAAGGTAAGTCTGACAGGCTTGCAACATCTGAGAAAAACCTATAACATACATCTCGACACTCCGTGGGAAAAATTCCACGAAGTTAAGCCCGATAGGCTTGGGGCTGTGGGTCACGAAAAATATTAAGGGCATGTAAACTTGACACTCCACAAGAAAAATTCCATGAAGTTAAGCCTGATAGGATTGGGGGCTTTAGGGAAATTGTAGTACAAGGTTAAGTTGCCACTCTGTAGGAAAAATCCCACAAAGATATTCCCGATAGGCTTGCATGATGCGGGTTGTGGGAAAACCTTTATAACGTGCTATTTGACATTTTGATGGGAAGATTCCACATAGGAGTGCCCAACAAGATTGCTAAAGGTTTGGATGATGGCCAATGGAGGAGAATGATAGATGATGGCATGTACAAATCAAGTGATGATACGAGGAATCCACAAAAACGTGCCATGCCATGTCATCGAGGTTGACAAGATAAGGCGCAGGTCGAGTTATTAGACATTTACAACAGTAAATCAATCAATTTTCTATTAAAATTTTCATATTCTTGAAGGTCATCAACTTGTGGAGGAATTTTGAGGGACAAAACAACATTTTTAGGTAGTCTAAATCAAAATAATTTTGTGTACCGATGGTACACACAACCTCTAATTACAGAATAAAAGAACTTGATAAGAGCTTTCCAATGAGATTTTTTGAGCACAAAATAGAGCTCATCTGACAAAGTTACAATTGAAATAGTACATGTTAAAATTTAGGTACCAATTTACTTCCAAAGGGCATAAATCCTTGCTCAAAAGTCAGTTTGGGGCATAGGAGCAGTCTGTTGAAATCACATAGACCATAGAAGAAAACCAAGGAACCATAATTGGATTGTAGGCACCTGAGATTGTATAGGATGGAATGAAAGACACCTATAGCATAGAGGGATGAAAATGAGAAACAATATAAACTTTTGTAGACCATAACTATCAGTCTGAAGCCCAGATAAAGGTGAAATTTTGAGAGGTAGCCCAAAAACAAGGCACAAAGATACTCATTTGGACTCCTGGTAAAATTTAAAAGGAGTTGGTGTGGAGATGCTCTAATAGGGATAAACTTTCTAAGTCTAGAGAAGGTGTAAAAGGACAAAGTTACCATTACCATATTTCTACAGATTTTGGCTGGAGCATTTGATTAGAAATACGAGAGTTGTTGTGAACCCACTGTCATCAATATTATCAGAATCTCATATAAAATATTTTCTAGTTCATAACATATTTTATTTTACAGATGATAGAAGTTGGCCTCTGAAAATTATTTTGAACTAGTGAAACAAGTGCAAAAATGGGTGAGACTGCTGATTTCAGGAAGCCATAAATTTCTACTCATAAATCATATTGAAGCATGAGTATGGCCATTGGAAAGGTAATCTAGAGGAGACCATGATAGTAGGATTGATTTCTCTAAGGAATAATCCGATTGTTTCATAAAGTTGCAAGAAAAGTGGAGTTGGATTCCATGAACCATGCAACTATTTAAGCTATAAGTTTTCCAAATAATGTCAATTTTGGAGAAACATTTCTAGATGTTAGAGGTTCATGCCAAAGGTGAGTATGGGGTCAGAAAGAGTATTGAACTCATGATAGTGCCTCTGCAGAGGTATAGCGATACATTTTAAGTGCATATCCTGGCAAAAAAGGGGGCTGGATTTTAACAACAGTGTACTATTAACAGGATAACATATGTCATGAGTGGAGATTGTGTGGTTTTGTTGCAATTTATGTTTCCAGATGTCCAATGGATAGGGAAGCAGGGAAGAACTTGTAAAAGTTAACTGGGACAATAAAGAGTTGTAGAGGGAAGTGCATATCTATAGACAAGGAAAATGAAAGATTGATAAAGGACTCAAAAGGAGTAAAGTCGAATTAATATTCAGCTGCTAGAGAATCTGAATGACCTGCAAAGGAGAATCAACATAGATTCTCACATAAAAACATGAATCCAATAGGTGAATAATGTTCATGAGATCAGAAAGGCAAGGTAAGAATTCATAGCCATGAATCTAGAAATGCAACGATAGATGCAAAAATTGTTGCAAAAGAGAGCAAAGGCCACATGAGATAATGGGTAAGTCATAGGGATGAGTAAATCATCTCTAAGGACTAGTCTATGGTGGCTGCTAGATATGAGTTGGAAACTATGGATGAAGTATCTAGAGAAAGAAAGGCACTTATATTATCAGAGTGTGTAGTGGAAGCAAGGTACATGTACAAAGAATTCAAGGGAGAAGGTTGGTCTTGAGTGGATAGTACATGACTTCATATGAAATTACTCAATGGAGTAAAGAGAAGTGTTCAATTTTTTTTTTTTTTTTGAGAAATCCAATGGACAACTAGAGATAATGGAAAATGATGTCATGATGTTAATGGTTAGGCTGGTTTGAAAATACTCTAATATCAAGATGATGGTATGATGCACAATACATCATCCCAAGGTGTTGGGAGGTTCCATCAATGTAAAATTGGAACATGATCGCCCAAGTGGGGTTAGTGGCCAATAAGGCATATTGGTTGGAAGTGAAAATGACAAAGTGGAACTTGGCTAGAAAAGGTTTAGGTCAAGAGAGAAATGGTGCATAGATGAGCAAAATGACAGTGCACAGGGCTGCCAAAATCTATAGGAATCTGAGGACAACCGTCTACAACTCAAAATTAAATAAATAAATCCAAAATGCATGTGCATGAAGTAGGCATGATGAGATTGAATGATTAATGCATATTGATGTGCATTTGTGCATGTGGACACACCTGGACATGTTTGTGGCATGCTTGTAGACTTAGAATAGTCTATTTTTATATGTGAAATAATGGTATCATGATATTTAAATATGGCTAATGAAGGATTATGTATCCAAGAAAAGTTTATAGCATGGCTGAAAGTGATGATGACGTTGTTGGTTATGATAGCCATCTGTATGAAGACAAATGAAGATGGTGGGAATGCTAATCAAGAGGTTGGTGAAGGGAGCCTGTGAGCTTCTACAAAATATCAATTGATCAGGTAGAATCAAGTAATGTAATAACAACCATGCAAGTATGCATTTGGGTTGCTTATGATGCATAAATGCTGAAGGGAATTAAGGTAAGAGTTACCTTAGTTAAATTTTCAATATTTGAATTGATGTAAAGGTTGAGGGCCTTGGGTATACAAATGTTGTTGATGCTCATTTTATGAGAAATTTAATAGAATGTGTGTTATGATGGGTTATGATATCATAACCAAGTTAAGTTATGAGACATATTTGTGCTATAAAAATGATTGCTAGCAGAGCTAGCTATGTGTGATACCATGATGTGGTTAGATATGGAAGGGCCATAAAGATATACAAGTGCTTAATTGGTATTCCTAGTTATAATCGATGTTTGGACTACAACCTCTTTGCCAACACTGAAGAGCACTAAAGGATTATATTCTTGGTGTTGTGTATAGGTTGAAGATGAAAGTATCCAAAAGATCGAACAAGTAATTATAAAGAGTTTGGATGATGTGTTGAGGCGTTGGCTAGATCTTCCAACGCACCATGGTGGAAAACATGATATTGATATGCGGTATTTCAAAGTCAATGTAAGGTTACATTTTGTATATGTGGCCATAGGTATTGGCACATTGGTTTATCTATTAGTAATGCTTGATTACATTATGAAAAGCTTGGTATCCTAGATAATGCATGTGCAAGGAATGATTTTTTCATTCCATTTAATATGAATAATAGTTGGAAGTGATTGAATTTTTAGAGTAATATAATTATGAAATCACTTCATGGACTGATTGCAAATGATGCAATGAGATGATAATGTGCATGGATATTGACCATTTGTTGGTTGAATAAAAGTTGATAAAATTGTAGGAAAAATGGTTTTTGGATATGGCAATGGTGTAAATTCCATAAGGAAGACCAATGCATGTTGCTGCAAGAGCCAAACAATTATGAGAAGGAATCTCATGCTTAAGAAATCATATTTCTTATATGAAACAAATTTGAAAATTAATAATTGAAAATTGTTGTGATGATATCTCATGATGACTATATATGTGTGATATAGATGACATGATGGTAATTGAAATTGAAATCTTTGGAAGAAGGATACTGTTAGAACACTGGAACCCTATGATTGCCACAAGTTACAAATTTTCCAGTGAAATTCTAGTAGTGAGTTGGTGCTCCCCTCGCATAAGAACACCTTGGAAAATGATAGATTGCCCAAGAGATTGTGTAGAAGTGAAGGGGATGCCTGGGCCTAGAGGGAGAGGATGGAAAGCGGGGGGGGGAGGAACTCAAGAATGCATATGAAATGGTGGTTGGGATCATGAAGGTGTGTCAGAAAGGACAACAAGTTGAATTCATGTCGTGGCCGCTTGTGAAATAGAGAAACAACCATATGAATAAGTGACCATATTCATTGTGTTAATTATGCTGAAAGATGGGTTAATTGTTGTACAATGTGATTTAAGTTTTTTCTTATTCGCTGTTTCTTGTTGTGATTGAATGACGTTTCTGCATCTATGTTTTTATGTGACAGAATTCTTTTGTATGCGTGTTTAATTGTTGCTACTTATGTTTAAGTTGATTGCGTTATGTTTTTAATTGTTATGGGGAGTTGCATGAGATTGTATGTCATGTTGTGCATTTCATTTCCATTAGAGTTGTGTTAAGATGTTGTCCAAGAAGCACAATTGCAACTATTTGGAAGTTTGGAGATTCCATTATCATAGCTGGAGTTCCTGGAGCCACAACTCAGAGACTTCATCTTCGACCTTATGCTGGAGCCCTGGAAGGGAAGTGATATAGCCTAAGAAATTGTGGTGTAGAAAAGGGGGTACACTTCCTTGGGTTGTGCATGTTGAGGGGAATGAGATCTTGTTTGTTGAAAGCAACGTGGGAATAAAAAAAACATGAAAGATATTGCAGCTGGAGCCAGACGAAACCGATGCAAACCATGAAGAATGATAAACTATAAGTTGGAACTGTTGCTAGAATGATGAATTGTGAAATCATTTTGCATGTTTTGGGCCAGGGTGCCTATGTATATGTGGTTTTTTGGCCGGAGTGCCTATGTAGATATATGTTTTGGGTCAGGGTGCCTATGTATATATGGTTTTTGGGCCATAATGCCTATGTAGATATATGTTTTGGGTCAGGGTGCCTATGTATCTATGGTTTTTGGGTCAGAGTGTTTATGTATTTATGTTTGGGTTGGAACGACTGCGTGATATTAGGATGGGGAGTCTATATGTTGATTAAAGGATGAAGAGCCTATCATTATGATATGTACGTACACTTGTATTATGTTGTGTACTATGGACAATGCAAAAATAAGGGGGAGGGGATGTAACATCCCTAGTTTCAATCCCCAATATGTTTAGGGTGAAGAGCCCATATATGTTTTCGGTCATGGTGCCTATGTATCTATGGTTTTTGGGACATAGTGCCTATGTAGATATATGTTTTGGGTCAGGGTGCCTATGTATCTATGGTTTTTGGGTCAGAGTGCCTATGTATTTATGTTTGGGCTGGAATGTTTATGTGATATTAGGCCGGGGAGTCTATATGCATATTAAAGGATGAAGAGTCTATCACTGTGATATGTATGTACACTTGTATTATGTTGTGCACTAAGGACAGTGCAAAAATAAGGGGGAGGGGATGTAACATCCCCAATTTTAATCCCCACAAATTATAATGTAATTGTATAAATGTGATTTAGGTTGGTGAGTCGATATGTTTGGGGCATGTTGGCACCCTATAATTTTTGTGCCAATTTATGAACCTATTCGCTCATTTTGCAGCGTTATGACATTTTTGCAACATAATCACACTTTTGCAGTGAACATGAACTTTTGCAGTGTTATGGCAGTTTTGCAGCGAAAATGTATTTTCATCATAACTTTTAAACTGTGCACCCATTTGCCACGATATTTTTAGGGATATGCATCAGGGTAAGATGAAAAAACTTGTTTAATTTCAAGTCAAAATGCTTCACGATTTTTGAGAAATGATCCACCATCACCTACAACCATTTTGGTTTTTTCTCGAGAAATGTGAACTGGGTTTTGCTCATTTTTTTTGTGGAGAAGCATTATAATGTTGTTAACCTGTTGAAAAAATATAATCTCAACCCAGTTCGCCATTTGGGAGAAAAGGTGAATTACCAGTTCGGTGTGAAATTTGCTGAAAATAGAGATTTCACAGCAAATTTCGCAATTCCCTGCGAAATGGTACAATCAACACAGATCAAGGTTATTCGATTTCTAGCTGGATGGAGCATCCTAAATCACCATGAAGATTCAAATAATTATTTATTTTCCCCTCAGATAATGTAATTTGTTGATATTTGTAGGTATAAATTAGTCAAGAAACAAAACCCTAAAATATATGAGTTTGGTGTAATTAGTTATTAATATGTTGTAACTCCTTTTAAAATTAGAAACCCTAAAGATTTCGACCCTCTTGAGCTAGAATGTAATGTAATCCTATATATGATGAAAGAAAAGAGGGTGGGGAAGGGGGAAACTAGAGTGAAAGAATACTATTATGCTCTGTGTATTGTATTTGGCTGATATTGATAAAATTTTGCCAGGATCATAACTACATGATTTTTTATCCAAAGATTCCCGTGATAGCATTTTTCAGTCTATGTTTTCTCCATGTGATTGCGTTTCCTTTCTCTGTATTTTCATTTGGATGTGTTATCTTCTAAATATTTGAATAAGATTAAATGTTTCATAATTCATGGTTTCATGCTCTGCTGCATATATTCAAATATTTCCACCTTTTCCTTCTAAAGCTGCATTAGGATTCATCTTTGATGCCCTATTGTAGTGGACTGTTATCTCCTTCTAAACCTACAGCTACAAAGATGATCTAAGTATATGAGTTATGCTATCTACCTTGCCTTTTTCAGTCATTGATCATACAACCAACATCTTGGTAGTTTTGATTAGTTTTCAACTAGTTTAGACTCCATGCCCAATGGTTACTTTCTCTTGGCTTTGCCACCACAATCATTTTAAAACCTCACTCAACTGAATATCTAGCCATTATGCTTATTAAATAACCAGTCTTTTCTGTGACTCAGTTATCAGAGAGAGCCCTCTCCGGGTTTTAAGGGATAGCTTACAATCTACAAGTTGGTTTATGGTTACCTCTGGGTTTTCCTTCCACAACCAAGGTAAATTACAGAGTGATAACAGGGCAAAGAGCCCATATTGATTAATATGGCTGAGGGATGAATTGTATATTATGTACATTGAAATAATTAATAAAAACAATAATCATTGGATGTGATACGAGAGGTACACAAATGATGGGGGGATATGATCCCACAAGAAAGGGGGCTAAAGGGGGATCCGAGGGGTATGTTATTATCTTAAGTTAATGTATATTTACATTCTAATTTTCCTCTTGAGTGTATGAGAGATAAATCAGTGAATTCATGTAAGAGGGTGGGTGTGAGAAGTCACATCCCATAACTATTGGGAGCATGGGGATGAAGTACAATCAACATTAGGGAGTTTGAGAGTCAACTTACTTGGTATTTCTTGGGAAAAAAGGGAAATTCGTATAGGAAAAGAGGTAAGTTTTTACATGCTGATTTTGGGTAGCAAGAGAGGAGCAGAGTGCTGGGAAGAGCACCATCCATGTTGTGCTTGAAGGTGTTCATTATTGGGTTGTGTATATGCTATAAATATGGCTTGTGTGCTTGTAAAAATGGGTTGCGTTCTCGTGGAGCATTTAACTATTGAGGAAATGAATCTAGAGCCTTGTGAAGAATGTAGTGAACACTCTTGGAGTAGTTGACAGTTCCTGGATTCCCCATTGTGAGATTCATGTCCAACTGAGTGAATTGGAGCCCTAGAGGGAAGTGGCAAAGCCTGAGAAACTATGTGTAGTGAAGGGGGACTCTATTCCTTGGGTTGTGTAGGTTTTGGGGAAGAGAACTGGTAGATTAGAACTGTTGTTGGAGTAGAACCTGGGTTTTTGGCTGTTGAAAGTGGAGAGTGGACAACCAAGAGGGCTATATCTCCTTGTGGACTCATAGCCTCAGCTCATAGGTGGCTTGTTGTTGAGATAAAATGAACAACAAGCCTATGGTTAGGAGGAACTTCCTTCATTCATAGCCAGTTGGTTGGTTTATAAACACATGAGTTTATGTTATTCTTTATGATGTTAATTCCACTGTGTAAATGGTTTTATATGAATGTTGCATGTTTGTTGTTTTGCTTGAACAATTGCATTCATGTTTTAAAATATGTTTGTTAAATGCATGTTAAATTATGGGCTTGCTTCCCCTTGGTTATTTTATATGTATGGGGCATTTTAAATTTCATTTTAGTAGGTGGGTATGTTGCAATATGGTATCAGAGCTATGTTGGGTTTTTTTTGTAGTAACATGGCTCAACTTGGATGGTGGGTATGTTACAGTTGCAGTTCGTTCTCTTTGTTTATACTGATAATTAGTATTAACCAGAGTGTTAATATCATCTTGCATGGTTAATTGATGACTTTCAGGAAAATTTTATTAAGGGTTTTGGTTATCCCCTCCTCCTTCATTCATTTGTAATTATTTAATGAAAGATGATCCATATCCAATGGGAAACATATGAGCCAAGAATGAACCATGAATTGCTTCTTCCTTTTCTCATTGAAATCATTTTGCACTTGGTAAAAATTGCGAGGGGCCTTATGCATCCAAAGTGTTGGATAGTAGAATTGAACTGGATCCTTATTATAATTTACACTTCTTGATTGAGGTAAATATTTAAATGTATGGCAGTATACTATGGAATAAATTAAATCAGAAGTCATATAAAACTTCTTTTTGCTATGGAAGTTCCCTAACTGAAAATAGTCTTCATTTGAAATAACACGTGCCTAGTAAAAAATGACATTCTCATGAACATTGTAATGCAGAACATAAAGAACATACTTTGGAATAACAGTTGTAGAAAACTGCCCGAAAATCCTTGCAAATAACCATGCAAATCCTTTGTATGGATATTTGAATGAGCATAGCTCAATTTGAGAAGAACCTCTAGGATCATTAAGTGGCTTTCTGAGAAATCTTTTCAAGAGGTTTGTTCCCCCGTCATGAGAATTCGAAAAGGAAGTTGCTTCAAGACACTTGAGCATCTTGTTGGGAGTTGGATTTTGTAGATTTTTTTTGAAAACAATTGGTGTGAGATGGACCGATGTCTTTTCTTCCAAATGGATTATCCTCTGCTCAACATTGAATTTCTTTACACACTGTAAAACTAATTTGTTTAAATCAAAGACCTCGAGCATACACCCAACCTACATTATTCCTGAAGTCCAAAATTTATTCAAACTTTTCTCCTCTGGTGAAAGTCATGAATACCACTTATAATCCTTAGACAATTGATACTCATAGTCTTCACGCCCAAGGGTGTTGATTGTGTCTCCACAATATGGCTCTTTTCTCTTACTCAACATGCTTTCTTGGTCAAATTTAGTGAATAGGTGGATGTCCTATTAAGGTAATCCCTTTTATTGAGGATATAAGTGTTACTAAATTAATCATCGATTTGTCGTAATATCTTCTGCTAATATGTTCAATTTATTAATGTTAATTACTATTTGGATTTGAATTTATAACAAATATTTCATGAAAATTGCATCAAATTAATAATGATATTAATCCAAATGTGAGACAATTGAAGTGGCAGTGGGACTTTAAATGTTGTCAAGAGTAGTGCTTATGCATCAGGATTCATGAAAATTGACTAAGTATAAAGAGTGCATAATGATTGATGTGAAGATTGAAAAGGAGAATGTGAAAATGCAGGCGGGTTGTGGGAGATCAAGGGATGAAGTGTTGATAGGTATCCCCCATCTACATTTGTAAAATCGACAAGTGTTAATGCAGGTTCATTTTGGATGCTATGGAAATGCAAGGTTCATTTTGTAGGATGAGGAAATGCAAGTTTCAGGATGTTCAACAATGGTTTTGGTTCCCGCAACAAGACTTCTGCAATCAAGAAATTGACTAAGTGTAGTGGGCGCGAAAATATAGAGAATAAAAGAACAAAAAATGGCTAAGTGTAAGGACTTGCGGGGTTGTGGACCCGCGGGGTTGCAGAGATGAAGGGAAAACCTTCTCGCAACCCACATTTGTGAAAAATGGCTAAAGTATAGAACATGTAGAAAAATACACCAGGTACTACCAAAGAACATAGAACATTGGTCAAGCAAATTTGATCAACAAGATTCCAGGGTAATTTTTATGTAAACTATGTGAATTTGCCCATGGTCATTCTTATGTTTTAGATTCTATTAGTAATGCTTTTCTTGCACACACAAGTTTATCAAACTCTTCATTCTTGTGGACAGTTGATTTGTGGTTGATATCGATTCAAGTGTATTATTGACATCAACAAATGTTAGGTGGGATTGTTGACAAAATCTAGCATTGACATTCGAAAGCATCCTTTTCTACAAGTGGTCCATTAATGTCATCCTTGTCAACATAAGGTGTGTCAAGAGGTGGCTTGTCAATGATATTGTTTTCCAATGAGACTTTTGTTGATGATCAACTTGTCAATGAGTCTCTTATATATGACCAGCTTGTGAAAAATTCTATTACGGATGTCTAGCTTGTAAATGAATCTCTTGTTCATGTCAAGCATGTTGACCATATCCTTTGTTGATCACCCTAAATTCAAACTTTCTTGAACCCTTGAGGGTCCAATTCCTTTCGTTTCTTTGGGACTAGCACATCTTCCCGAAGAAGGTTCAACAACATGTTGGAGTATCAACAATTTCTCAATTAAGAAAAGAACATTGAGATAAGCAAGGTGTTTTTATAATTTTGGTGGAAGAGACATGTCACATACATGCATAACGTTAATGATTAGAAATGGAAAAATTGATATGGGACGTCCAATATCAAAATAAAGAGAGATAAACAAAACAATATAAATTCATCTTAATCCCAGATCTTTTAAGTGATGAGAGGTTTGCATCTCATTATTTTTTTCTATCTCTCTCAATGTTTAATAGATCCATGGTTAGAATGAATCTATGTTAGCATTTTTTCCCGAGGAAAATCTTGCAGGGAAACTCCCAAGCACTTCCCCCAACTTGCAGATGGTACCTAGTGCAAACCCGTTGGTGTCGATTATGGTGCCTGGCCTAGTAAGGACATTAAGTGAGGTACCCAATAGAGTGATCTAGCCTAGGGAATGGACCCTGAGACCTCTTGCATGGAGCTCCAAGCACTCAATCACTTAAGATATCCCACTGAGCTAAATCAATGGTAATGCTTGTAAGAAAAGACTAAGCACATATTCTTTTAGTATACTAAGAAAATTACCACTAAAAATTCCAAGGCTTGCTTAAATAAATTAGGTTAAACATTGCAATGTTTTTATCAATTGAAAATCAAGACCAAAATGATAGTCGAGTTAACTGCAAGATAATTTGAAATACAACAATGATAATGAAACCTAACTAAATTGTAATTTGAAACACAACTTCAACCCCCACCCTAGGTCTTCTATGAGGATGAGAGTGGAGAGTAAAAGTATAACAAAATAGTATGTTTACAATTTATTATTTCATGACAAAGCATAGTGTATACTTTTCTTTTACAAGTCAAAGTGTTTTAACTTTGCATTATTTCAATTTCATGTAATAATTTTTTTCCAATGTTTTTAAAAAATAATTTATTAAATTGATTATTTTGAAAATTAAAAATAAATTTCACAATTTTTAAATATCACTCATTATATTTTCTAATTGGTCAAAGAGTTGTCAATGGCACATAAATAGTGGAGTGTCTAGCTTTATTATTAAAACTCACAAAACGAAATTAAAAACATTAAAATGAATTTTTTTTGTAAGGTGTCATGTGGCAACCTTCACATGCCATTATTGACTTTTTCGTGGCAGGATAGTTCGTTTAATGGAACTTTTGTTTGATGTGAGATACGTCTTGGGGTGGTGCCTAGCCACATGAAAAAAGTCATGTTTCAAAGACGCACGTTTTCCAGCTGCGATGATAAATTCGGAATGTATTCCCGTGGCAACCACACGCCAAATTGGGAATGTGAGTATTCTCTAGTGCACTCTAGAACTTCCGTTTGCAAATGTAGGTCTAGGAAGAGCCCAAGATCTAGGAATTGTAGCAATGGCCAATAGATGACCAGGGATGGATCATTGGAGACGTGACCTACATGAGGAAGAACAATTGGCTCTGGAAAATTCAACCAATTCTCTTCATATCCGTCTCGATAACTTATTTATCCATCTGCAAACCACTACAGAACTGCTTGTGGAACAATGTCAGGGTCACCAACAACTGCTTGTGGAACAATGTCAGGGTCACCAACAACTACATGATGAGGTAGCTGCCATTAGATTTGAAGTGGAAGAGATTCATCGCCAATCACCTTCTCCGTCTTCTTTGAGTTCTACATCAGCCATTACAGATGTTGTTTCAGCCCCTTCTCCTCCAAGACCGGTTCCAGACCTGAATTCGCCTCCAGGACCTCCTGAAGAAGACCAAGAAGAGAAAGATCCTCCAATCATGTAGTTCTATGATGCTATGCTTAAGTATTTTGGTATTAGACATTTTTTTTTATAGGAAATACAACATAAGTAACTATAGCTCCTTTTTTGTACTGAAGAATATAGTTAGACTTATTGCTAGTATAGTTAAATCACAGCCTAATTTTGATAGTATCGTACAAGTTGATTTTTTCCTTTGTAAACTTCTTCTCAGTGAGGCTTCTTGCAGATTTTTTGAATAAAATTTATCTTCCAGTTTTTTTTTCAAATAAATAAATAAGGACTAATCACTTTCTAATCGCTTAGTCTAAACATTCTTCTTATTGGCGTTTTCACGGGTATATTTTTCGATCAATTTTGCTTAAAATACGACCAGAAATTGTTGGAACTATAGATTTGAGTAGTTGAGTTGTGTAATCTGAGTGTCGTGGGGTTTTTCAAGGCACTGAATCCATTTATGCATTCAAAAATGCAATTTAATAATTTCTCCAAGATTTGTTTCACCAAATTCCAATTAAAAAGTTCAAAAAGCAGAATGTTTAGACAATACCCTTTTTGACATATTCATTTGTTATGATGAGATATTTTAATCATAATATCACATAAAAACAATAATAAATTAAAAATAATTTACAAAATAGAACATCAAAATGATCAATAATATATATATATATTTTTAAGTAAAAAGCAAATCCTGTTATATTAAAACTTCAGAAATACACCATGACATGTAGGTGCCAGCTGTCCCGCCTATGAAGGAAACCGGGACAGCTGGCCTGTCCAAAATAGCATGCAAATTCAAAAACTCATTTTGCCACCTTGCCCGAAGGAAACCAGGGTGCATATCCATTTTCAGCAGCAGTTTAGTATGGCCTATGCTAACGCTAACAAAGCTATTAACTAAAAGAGCTACAACTCTGATAAACATCAAAAGAGAGAGAGTTGGAGACAATGCTGAGCAGGAGAACCTATTCACCGGTGTCCTCGCAGCCGTCCATCGCTTTGCCGCTGCTGGCAGGAATGGCATAGAGCTGAGCGCAGGTGGGGCATTGTCGCTGTGGAGTGGTACTGGAGTAAGCTGCATACAACATGTCCAAGCGTTGGCTAACGCGGACAGCCCTGAAAATTTGGTCGTCCACCATGCTGCGGACCTCGAAGATCAAGTTCAGGTGCTCCGGGTGAAGGAGTGGTGGTGGGGGTGGCGACTTTTGCTTAGCATCTGTCTCCTGGTGGCCATGCTACGTTCTCTGCGGCTGCGAGTCGTTGTTGCCATCCGACAACTCTTCCTCTACCAGGCAGGTGGCGAATTCCTTAGTGGGAGCGTCGCTGGGACCGTGTGCCTCTCGCGAGCGGAGTGGTGGTGCTTTTGCTTCAATGCGCGCCGAGGGGTTACAGTTGTCCGGAACCGTAAACATTCGACTTTCAGAGAAGTCGTGGGGGAGTTCCATGGTCGAAATTTCCTCGACATAAGTTCTGGGGGGCGAGTCTACAGCTGCGGTCTCCCTGCGTCTCTTCCTCTTAGCCAGAACCAGAGCTCGTTCAAACCGTTTGTGTCTTTTCCGCCTAGAGTCAGCCGCATACCACTCTGCTCCTCTGCGGGGTCTTCCTCTAGCTTGCGGCATAATGAAAATGAGGACCAGAGCCAGGATTTCCCCTTCGCTCCTGTTCTTGCTTGGCTCTGTGAGCTATGAATGCATCCTAAGGATTCCGAGAAGGCTGATAATAGCATAAATGGTGGCTGTAGCCATTAAAACCGAGAGCTTAATGCTCTGGCTAGCCGGCCTGTTCTCGCGCGTGAGAGGCCCCGTCAATAGATGGAGGCCGACTGAAGTGAGACCCCTCATAACTAGCGAGGGTGTAAGGGCGGTTGGCCACCATAAATGGCCCCTCCTGGCGCGTCTCCACGTGCCCAACCTGCACCGCGTGGCACCCCATCCGGGGGTTGGAAATCCTTGCTGGCCAGGGTTTGGCATTGCTTGGATATGTCTGAGGCTTCAGAGCTTCTTGCGTCCCAGAGTATTTGTTCAAGTTCCCTGAAAACTCCTTCATTTGCCAAGTAGTCAGCCACTCTATTTGCCCCTCTCTTTACATGAGAAGGGATAATGCTTATGTTGTCCCTGAGGATGCCTTTGAAGTCCTCGAGCATCCCTGCGAGACGCCAACTGGGAGAGATTTTCTGTGGGTTTCCCCCATGGAGGATTTTAGTGATTAGCTGAATGATGATTTGTGAGTCACCCTCCAAGATTATTCTATGACTGTGCAGGGCTGCTGCAGTTCGAAGGCCCTGTGAGAGGCCAATTAATTCCGCTACATTGTTTGTGGTCTCTCCCAAATACCCTGCTGTCAGAGTTAGAATTTCCCCTTTAGAGTTTCGGATCACAGCTCCATGGCCTGCAGGTCCGGGATTACCTTTTGAAGCTCCATCAAAGTTGATATTTATGAATCCTGTTGGGGGAGGGGTCCAGGTGGTTGGGCTGAGGTTGTGATTCTTGGGTGCTCTGACTACCAACGAGTCATTTAATCTGAGCTGCCATCTTTGTAAGGTGCATAATTCCTCCCGGTTGCATTCCTTGTTCTTAGGTTGCCAATTCTTGCTTCTGATTGTTTCTTTGATGATTATGACAACTCTGTCCCAGGTTGAATCTGGAGTAGATTCCCTGGAGTGGAAGATGCGCTTGTTTCGCTCCTTCCATATTTGCCAGAGAATAAACCCTGGGAGGAGTTGCCAGATGTAGTTCAGTATGGGGTTATTGTAAGTGATTGAGTCCCAATTTTCGATAGTGTCTCTGATGCTGCCTCTGTTTTGATTGGATCTACGCATGATTTGAGTTCCCTGGTCCCAAATAGATTGACTGTAATGACAACCATTGAAAAGATGCTCCTTGGTCTCTTCTTGGCATTGACATAGGACACAAATTGAGGGCCCAATGAAGCCCCTTTTTCTAAGATTGTCCCAGGTTAGAATTCTATTATGGATGATTAACCAGAGGAAAGTGGAAACCTTTGGCCAGAGTGCTTTATTCCATATTTTGTTCCAGATGTTGTCCGTTTCCTGATTGTGGTAATTGCCTTGTAAGTAATAGGCTTCTTTTACCGAGAAGTTGCCAGATGTGGAGTGCCCCCATCTGAGGATGTCTGGACCCTCCCTAATGGGAATTTTCCTATGTCCTGCATGGTGATGCCAGTCTGACAGGTTTAAGTCGTCTAGGACTCTTAAGTCTTGGCTGGAGGTCTTCCACTGTTGCCAAGTCTGTCCTGCTTCTAAGGGTTTCCATAGATCTTTTACCTTAAGTGGAGGAACTTGATTAAGAGCTTGTTGGAGGGGTGTTAACTCTGCTAGTTCCTTTAGAGGTTTAAGTTGTTGCCACGAATCTTACCAAAACCTTGCACTACCTCCATTGCGAATTTCCCAGAAGGCGTGTTTCTGTATTAGATCTTTGTTTTGCCAGGCTGTGTTCCAAATATTTGAACCCTGTATTCGAACGTTGTGTTTGATCAGTTGATCAGTTTGCATGGAGGGAGCGTATTTGTTCTTCCAGATTTGTGCCCATAGTGCATCTGGTGTTTTCATCCATCTCCACCATATCTTGGCCCCCATTATCTGGTTGAGCTTTCCAAGGTCTTGAAGCCCAAGGCCACCCATGCTTTTTGGTGTGCAAACCTTATCCCAGCCTACCAAAGCCCATTTCTTGTTGGGCTGCAGGCCTTGCCAGAGAAAATTTCTCTGGAGGTTTCTGACAACTCTAATGATTTGCTTGGAGGCGGTGAAGAGATAGGTGGGTAGGGTCTGTAGGACCGATTTTAGCAGGACTAGTCTGGCTGCAATATTTAATGGTCTGAAGGTCAAGTTAGCCAATCTGTTTGAGATAGAAAGGAGGAGGCTGTCCCAGGAAATGGATTTAGCTGGCGCTCCTGTGAGAGGAATGTCCAGGTAGTTGGATGGAAGGGAGCTCCTAGGGATGCTCAGGAGTTTGGAAATATGTAGCTGAACCGCAGCGGGAGTGTTGAAGAAGAAGAGCTTGGATTTATCTAGGTTCATCGTCATTCCGGAGGCTTCAGTGAACTCAGAGAGGATGGAGTTGAGCTTATTGGCTTCGTGCGCAGTGGGGGAGTTCATAAGAAGGGTGTCATCAACGAATTGGCTGTGTGAGGAGGTTGGTTGAATGTTGTGCAAGGGTAAGCCTTTGAGGGAGCCTTCTAGAACCGCTGATTTAATGTAGCGACCCAAGCCTTTCGCCATGAGTACGAAGAGGAAGGGTGATAATGGATCTCCTTGCCGAATGCCTCTAGAGGCCGAGAAGTGTCGGGAGGGGACTCCATTGACTAGGATTGAGAAAAAAGCCGAAGAGGTGAGATTCAAAATCCAGTTTACCCAATCTTGGTCAAACCCAAAGAAATTTAAGATAGCTCTGAGGTATTGCCAACTGGCTTTATCAAAAGCTTTTGAGAGATCAAGTTTGATTAACATACCTGGAGTTTTTGTTGATTTAAGAGAGTCGATCACTTCATGTGCTAAGATAACGCTATCCATAATCTGTCTTCCTTCAACATAGCCAGCTTGTTCTTTGGAGATGACATAGGGCAGTATTAGCTTGAGTTTGTTTGCAATCACCTTGGTGATGATCTTGTAAATTACATTACATAAGGCTATGGGTCTGAACTGTTTGGGATTTGTGACTCTTTCTTCCTTTGGAATGAGAGTGAGGAAGGTTGCGTTGAGAGCCTGGAGAACTTGACCCGATGTTCGTGATTCCTCGACGACCTCCCAGACATCCTTTCTTATTATGTCCCAGTAGTGATGGAAGAAGTCTGTAGTGAAGCCATCAGGGCCTGGGGCTTTTCCTGGGGGCATATCTTTTGCTGCTTGGTCCACTTCCTCCTGGGTAATTTGCCTCATGAGAGCTACGTTCTGTTCAGGGGTGACTAGTGAGGTAATGTGACTGGTAACTCGAGTGATGGCTTCATTTCTGTTCTCCTTGGTTTCCGTAAGGAGGTTCTGGTAGTATCTATTGAGCCCCTCTTCAATTTGTGTGTGCTCTCTGATCAAGTTGCCCTGCTCGTTTTCCAGATGTGTTATTTTGTTGATGTGTCGTTGGTGTATCATAGTTCTGTGGAAGAATTTTGTATTCTTTTCCCCCTCTTTGAGCCATTGCACCCTGGATTTCTGCCTCCATAGTATTTCTTCTTGTTTTCTTCTTGTTTTCTCTGTGTCCTTAATGTTCTGGAATATATTGCCAAAAGTATTTCTGTTCCAGTGCTTGAGCAGTTGCTTGAAGTTTTTGAGCCTTTGTTGAAATTTATACATCTTGGTGCCCTGGTCTACTTCAGCTTGAATCCACCAGGTTTTTGCCAGCTATTGGAAGTCTGGGTGTGTAAGCCAAAATTTCTCAAATCAGAATGGTTTAAATTTAGGTGTTGCCTCTATTGCCAGTTGAAGGGTGATTGGCCAGTGGTCAGAGCCCGCTTTGGGGAGAATCAGACTTTCCATGCAGAGGTCTCTTTCAATCAATTCCTCCGTCACGAGAAAGCGGTCCAGTCGGTAGGCGACATGCTGGTTTCCTGATCTACGATTGGACCATGTGAAAGTGCCATTGTTGTTCTCTATGTCTACTAACTTTAATTGTTCAGGGAGAGTTCTGAACTTACCGCTGTCTTGCTCAAGTATTTTGCTCCCGCCTGTTCCTCCAGTGACATGATCATGTTGAAGTCGGCTCCTAAGATCCAGTTAGGCGTGGTTGCTAGAGATTTTACTCGGGCCAGCCTTTCCATGAATTTGATTTTTTCCTGTTGTCCTTGTGGTTCATAGACATTGGTGATGGTCCCCTCTTGATTCGAGCCTATTATTTCAAGGTGAGCTGACAAGGTACTTATAGTGGAAAAGGGTCCACTAAGGATAGCGTGGTTTGGATTCCACAATATGGCTAAACCCCCCGAGGCTCCCGAGGAGTCCGTTTGGATGTAGTTGCAACCTTTCCATATGCATTGCAAGATGGTTTCAGCTTCCATTCCTGCACATTTCGTTTCTTGTAACATTAGAATATCTAGGCTTTCCTCTTTGATGCAGTCCCTGAGAATTTTCTGCTTGGATCTGCCGTTGAGTCCTCTAATGTTCCAAGTGATAATCTTCATCATTATGAGGAGGGGTGTGGGTGGAGGTATCCCTCCGAGAGCTTATGTATTTGACCTGAGTTGATCATGAGATTTCTAGCTTCTTTAATTAGTTGATGTACTGGTTTTCGCCCCCTTCTTTTGTTCTCGCGTGGTGTTTTTTTGGAGCCTGAGCTTGATTCTGTGGCTATGCCGAGGTGAGCTGTAGATCCCACTGTTGAATCAAGGAAGTCCTTGTGTACCTTTCTAAGCTGCTCTTCAGGAAGGGCTTGTAGACCCTTCTGATTGAGGGCTTCCTCCAGTTTCTTGAGGTCAATGCCTGCCAGATCTTGGGCGTCCATTTGCATTAAAGTATCTCCATCTGCATCCCCTTTTTCGTTTGCATGGATTTCTTTGTTTGGACCAGAAGGGGAGGGTGTGGGGTTCTGGTCTTTTCTTTTCTGTAATCCTTCATGTGGATCTTGGATTTCCTCGTCCTCTGGTAGCTGGATCAGTATATCATAAGCATTCCTGGTCAAGATCCTAGGTTTGGGGTCGGTTGTTTGCCTTCGAGGGGGATTTTTCTTCCTTGTCTGAACCGTTGTGAAGCGATCTTTCTGCAGGTTTTGACTAGCTTTGGAAGCTTGCTGATTGAGTGGGCAGTCCCGAAACAGGTGGTCGTGTTCATGGCATTTTCTGCATCTGAACGGGATGTGTTCGTAGTCAAGGGTTTGTGACCAATCCTCATCCTGATACTCCAGTGTCACTGCTCCTGGTAGGGCTTTGGCTATGTTCATATAAACACATATTCGGGTGTATGAGCTGTATTTCCGTTGCTTTGTGGCTTCCGAGGCTTTGACATATTGGCCGATTGTATTACCTATTCCCATAAGAATCTCCTCCAACCAGAACTCCTGCGGAAGGGAGTAGAGGCGGATCCAGACGGGTGCCATTGTAAAGTCCTCCTTGTCCGGGCTAAAGCGCTTTGTCCAGAATCTTAGGAATAGCCCTGCTGAGTTGTAGAAGTAAGGGACGTTCTCAAAGATGTGATCTCTGTCTTCTAGGTTATATAATATGATTGTGAAGAAACCTTTGGATCTGAGCTGAACTTCATAGTCACCTTTAGGGTTCCACCGGTGTTTGATCCATTTGTTCAAATCCCTTTCGGATGGCCAGAGTCCCAGAAATTTGCCGATGAGGGCATGTTCTTGCATAAACTGGGTATGCTCCCCAACCCTTGTTTAGCTTATGATGTATCTAGGAGACTTTTCCATTTGCGGGATGCATTTGCTAGGCTCCCAGCTTCGGGGTGCTTTTGGATGGGACGTGCTGGCTTCCGTCTCCATTTCCTTGCCGAATCCCTGTTCTCTGGCGAGGCACTGTTCCCAGATTTGTTGTGGCGGCTCGAATGCAGGCCGTTTTGCTCTCGTTCCCGATCTGTCGTTAGCTGTAATGTTGCTGTATGAGGGGGGTTTCCCCCCCTCTTCGGCGCTCATAGTTGCGGATCAGAGCTGGTGATGGCTCGCGCTGGATCTGTGTTGTTGTGTTGCTGCGGCGAATCCTGGATCGATCATACAGTGGCTCGTATGGGTGCAGGGTTAGGGTTTCATCTCTTTTTTCTCTCCTCCTCCGTTTGCATAGCACAAGTTGTTGTCCGCCAATGTATTCTTTTTTAAAATGATCAATAATATTAATATCCATGTAAAAAATATATTATTTTGTCCAAATATAAACATTAAATTCACTTATATAAAATGATACATATATCGGTATGTTGCACGAGTTTTCGTAACGTGGAATGAGTACAAGTTTTCCAAATTTGCAGAAACCTGAAGTTGGGAGCCCCAACAATATATATTAAAAAAATATAAGAAATATTTTAGATTATAACTTTAATCTAAGATAAGGTTGCTCCTATTGCAACAACTACAATATAGAAATTACTAATTTAATTTGTATATGAATATATTTAACACAATATTGAAACTTTAATATCCATAAAGATTCCATTAGAAAATGAGAAACAAAATTGAAATACATATATAAAATTTTAACATCTTTTTAAAATTAAACTTTACATATATAAATGTCAAACATCTTTGTAGATTTGAAGCATTATTATTGTTCTAATTGGAAAAAGCTAAATAGTACTACTCTTGTAATAGGAAAATATAGTAAAATTCAATGATATGGTTGGTTGATAGCAACACTGGAGCAAATACTTGCCATGGATAGGGTATTGATTTATTCGACTTTCATGTTTAGTCCGGGCTTGAAGGAAAACATACATGCATTAAAATTTTTTCATATCCACAACTATAAAGTGAGTATTATTAAGTTTTTTTACTTAAATAATTTTTAAAATAATATTTAGTGTAGTTTAGTCTTTGTTTTATAGTGATATTTTAAATAAATATAATGAAAATATTTGTAATAAATTATGTATTTGTAATAATGAAATAAAAATATTTACATTTTAATTTACTTCAATTTTAGTTTAAAGTTTTCTATTTCGGAAACTCGTTCCCAAGCTCCCATTTTCTTGATGTTGAAGCTCCCAAGTTCCCAAAAGAGTTCCCAGCCAATTGAGGACCTTTAATATCAATTCCCAAACTCCCGAAAAGTTGAGAACAAGTTTTAGATCCACAACTTTCATTTCAATATTTCTACCAAATTCATATTCATATATACTATTATAACTCTAATTCACTTTAGTACTTATCACTTCTTGGACACAACCGAATTAATACCTCAACCAATACATTTATTTATCCTTTTCCTAAAATAATTTAAGATTTACCTTTTTTCCTAAAAGAATTGAGACCTCCTTCTACTTGAGCATGGATTATGCTCAATCTTTCCTTATTATCACTTGTGCCAATAAACATTAATAACAAGAGGGGTTGCTAAGGAACAAGTCCCTGCTCAAAAGATAGGAAGTGTCGAGTGTCCATTAAGTGATCCATATCTCTGCATAATATGCAATGAAAAGTAGTTCTTTTATAGAATAGATCGTGTGTTTAGTTAGTTTTATGGGTAGCCTCTTACTAAAGTTCAGTTGTAATCAGATTCTTGCAAAGGCAATTAAATTGTCCTCCTGTTTGCTTTAATCATAACTAATGATAGATATATGGCTAATATGGTAGTACTTTTACACCTGCATGTGGTTTTGGGCATGCATATTCTTATATCTATATAGGATTCATCTTAGAATATTAAAATAGTTCAAAGTGACTAATATGTAAATACAAAGAATAGTCATAAATATACAAGGATAGTCACATATTGCCCTTAGTGTTATATCTGGTTGCATCCCAATTTTCCCTTAACACTCAACTTTGAAGTTATCTTCAATAAGTTCATCCTTAATGATATAAGTCTCATAACAACTCATTGATCAAGGAGGTCGGCCATGACTCCCTGGTTTGGGAGGTCTAGTCTGAGAATGACCAACACATAACATATATAAAAAAAGGGGCCTATAGGCTCCAACTTCAAATATGAAGGTTACGGGTTGACCTGAACCATCTATGTATTGGTGTCACATCTTGCAAGGGTAACATGATCATATTTATGAATGATCCACTTGAAATAAGCTCCATGGAAGTTGGGTCATATATGAGACACCTCTGAATTATAGTGTGGCCATATCTTATTTGGCGTTTGAAAGGAGTTAAAATGGAGGAATTGGGATGAAAACTCGGCACCTATAGGATGCCTCTATGCCTATTGCAATATAGGAAAACCTCTCATCCTGAAAATGTTTGTCTCTCACAAATTCTCCAAATACTGTAGGAGACACCAATACATTTGAACCAATAGTGAAATACTTGCAATGCATTACCCAAGTTATCAATACTAGTACAATTGAATAGAAGTCAAGGACCCCTCACTTGAATTTGCATATCTTTTTATCAATTTGTTGATTATAATACTTCAAGTTTATGAACATATCTTTATACAAGAACTATTTATTCTAGTGATGGAAGTGACCACACCCTTTAACATTGGTATCTTTAATCCTCTTCAATCTGAAACATTCAAGATAGGTTCCACTTTTAACCAAACTGTGTTGTATATTGTCCCGATATTCTCTATTTGCAACATATTCTCTCTGTGATTAGTTGTTATTTTTATTTTTATTTAACATTTTTATGGCGTGCAATCAACCAATTCATGGAATATCTAAACCAGTGGGAGACATGAGCTGCCAATTTCCGGGGGCCATGGTCCTACAATTTCTTAGAATTGTATGGGCTTTCCATCTTGGATTTGGTCCAATTTTCCTGATGACGAGTCTCAATGCATTTGGGCCAATTTTCTTGATGATGAGTCTCAATGCATCACTGTAGCCACTGCTTGTGTTCCAAATCTATTGATTTCATTTGATTACTTAAATGCTGAAAACTTTAGAGAGCTTGAAGTGATTCTTTAAACATAAAGTTGTATGATGTTTATAGCCGAAGTTCACACTAGGTAACTATGTTTCCAAGGCAATGAATCTCATGCATGAGGTTTAGTGATATAGAGGGTGGCAATGATTATTGATTTTTGGAGAAAATCAAGGAGTCTGAGCTCTCAAAAAAATTTTGTATGTCAAACACAAATATAAAATCGATGCTTCACTGGCCCAACACTTGGGGTTCCTCTGCCCATTTTTACCTTGGAGTCGTGCAAAACATGAACACTTTTTCAAAAGAGTGGTATGAAAATAAAGAAAGATGAAGAAAAAGGTAATATTTAAAATTCATTTTCAATATTATAATGTAATAAAAAATAAAAATAGTTAACGTTAATCTTATGATTTCTGTAAAATACAAACTATTGAGGAATGAAAAGAATCGCCTGAAGCAAATAAACACATGTTCTTAAGAAGTGGAATTGTGTATACCCCTGGAATATTTGTGTGAAGTTTCAACCTTGGCAGTGACAACCTTCTAGCTATGCATCTTCACTGGGTAGTTGTGCACCTTCGACTTTTCGGGCTTCAATATTGATTTTATTATATCTACTCATCTCCTCCTCATGCAAGAGCACAACAGTTCCTCTCGAGGTTCCCAACATTTGAGTTATATGGAGGGAATCAATATGGAATAACAGATCGACCATCCTCGGTGGCGATGGTCAAAATGGCAGGAACACTAGAATTCGAGTGTGCAACTAGACTAGAACTTTGACAACCAACCCTTAAGACTCACGAGACTTCCGTCGAAATGTGGGTTTGTGGCAGTGAGAGGGAGGGAGAAGCTATAGTTCATGGCAGTGAGAGGGAGGGAGAAGCTACGTGTAATAATGACAACATGGAGGGAGAAGTTACTTGTAATAAGGAGGACAACGGAAGTAATGCATCGACCGTGGAATTTTTTTTGCAGTTGGTAGAGGCAGGCTTAAGAGCCTTATGACTTGAAGGATCTGAATAATATAGAGGAACAAAGGCTGCAATCATCCTGAGTCTAAGCTCGTCACAAATACAAGTATGCTAATATTATTACATATTATTTGCATTATTACATATTATTTGCATTATTACATATTATTCATAAAATTGAAAGCACAAACAGATAGGGTTAATGTATTTTACCAAAATAGCTTTGTAATTGCTTCAACTATTCATTAAATAACACACAAATTGCTTCAAATCAATAATGATAGCTCCATTGATTTAACTCTATATTTTTGTGATACAAGATTCCTGTTAGTACTAAGTTGAAATGTTTCCAGGCCAAACCCCAAGGTCACATGGAGGGCTACAAATTCCACCCGCCCCTTCAGATTTATTGTTGTTATTGTTGTTGAACCCCATCTGAATTAAACTGATTCATCACGACAATCAACACCATCAACTCATGCCATTATTTACAGAGATCAATTAACAAAATGGAGAAGCAAAAATGTTGGGAAAGCAAAGAAATTGCAATAATAATAATAATAATAATTTTTATACCTGGTCAAGAGAAGCATGAAATATGTACCCTACTGTACCCGGGGTAAAGGTAGTGGCTTCAACATCCTGCCAAGCTATGATAGCATTGGCAAGTGACCAAGTGACGATGGCAGGGCAAGTGACCAAGTGACAATGGCAGGATTGGTAGGATAGGGTGAGACACAACGTGGTCGACCAGGGGGGGGCGCTAACCATGGAACAAGGATGAATGTGTAGGTACTAGTCGACCAAGAGTTCACACAGGAGGCCAAGGAGGATGCAAGCACGGCCACACCGAGGTATGATTGCTAGTCACACGAATGTTCCTGATATTCAAAAGATCAAAAGAGAGAAGCGCCGGAAGCGTCGAGAGGAAATCCGAGATATTGCAAGCCCTCTGAGAATCAAAAGAATTATGAAACCATTGACTTCGGTCGACCAACCAAAAGTCCTACCCGCGTCGAGGGAAAGTCGACCACAGCAGAATGAAGGTGAGGCTGCAGTCGGTAGAGGCAAGCTTAGGAGCCTTACAGCTTGAAGGATCTGAAGAATATAAAGAAACAGAGGATGCAATCATCTCGAATCTAAGCACATACAACTGGAGGGAGGGGAGTATGTGTCAATCGTTATTTAGTTTGTAAGAGTATGTGTCAATCATTATTTAGTTTGTAAAAACTTTGGCTCAACTATCACAAAAAATATATCACATTTAATGTGAGGGAAGTAATGTTAGACTTAGTTCTAGCATTACTTACCTTCAAGCAAATTACTCATCAAATGTGTAATTGAAGGGGATTTTAAGCTAAGATCTTGTTCGCATGTGCCTCGGGAAGAGGCCAAATATGACCCTCATACTCAAAACTTTAGGTTAAATGATATGGATTTTCAAGTGAAATTGTATGATTTATGAAAACTTTACTTTAAAACAAGGAAAGGTGATTGTGTTTAGTGCCAAACTATTGCAAAAAAACAGAGTCGATTACTATAGTCCCTGCAGCCCAAAGGGTAGGGACTAATAATATAATACAAAACATACTTGTTTTCTTAAAGAATTTTATCTTTTCCATAAAAAAAGCAGATGCTCTTTGCATTCCATACAAAAAAGCAGATGCTTTATGCATGTTTCATACCACTTTATATAGAAAAGCCTTTATGTACTCCATGCATGTGGGTTTAATACTTTTCTTTGTATGTTAAGAGCGAAAAAAACATTATTTAAAATAGTGATAACCCACCTAGATTGTTCACGGGTAAAGTGAAATTCAAAGAACTAGTAGTGATAAATACATCATTATAAATTGTCATAGGCTAAACTTTTTACTAAATGAAGGCTTTCTTGTGATTTTTTTTGGGGACATTTGTTTGAAATTTGGCAGAAAATTGTTAGATTCGTAGATTTGAGTGATTATTTTTGTATAATCCGAATTCCCTACGGGTTTTTCAACATGCTGAATCCATTTATGCATTCAAAACTGAATTTTAAAGAACAAAAAATAATGATTTCGTGCAGATTTATGTCGGACGAAAAAAACTATTTCATAGAATAATTAAACAACGCCTTATAAATTATGTTGTTTTATATTCAACAACTTAACTTGAATTCATAATAATCATATCCATTCATTGTATTGGATTATAAACTTTAAAGTGTGTTAATATGTTATATGGTTGTTTTTTTAAATGATATCTTTGACAAATATTTTTTTAATGAATATTTATTATATCTTAATTTAAATTAAATTAAAAAAAATAAAAAATATTTAATTATTTATAAACGTTTAAAATTTAAAATGTTTTGAGTGGAAAACATAATTTTCGACTTCATTAACATGCATATTTTATTTCCTTCCTTTCTCTGTAGTGGTTTTTTGGGCAAAGAAAATAATTTTTTTTTTTTACATTAATTATTTATGAGTATTTAAAATTCACAATCTTTCAAGCAGAAAACATAACAAAGTATATTTTACTGCAAGATTTTAATATTTAATATTTTTTTATGTAATTTAACACAAATATTTTGTGAAGATAAATAAGTATTGTTTTCAACTAAATTAGAAAGATATTTCGTCTTTGATTATGATGTCTTTCATATTTTAGAATAGAAAAAGCTTAAACACTATTGCACTTTCAAGAACCCCATTAGCACCCTTATAAAATTTTGTTTTCTAACTAAATATGACTATAGCATTACTGAGTGCGAATTATGCCTTTTCCTCCGTAAATTGATTAAATTGTTTAAGCTACCTATAATTATATAGGAAATTACCAATGGCATCTGACCCTTAATCTTAATTGTAAGGTCTGCAGTACCAAGCCTAGGTGTGCACACTTCCACCATAGATCGAAACAGAAGAAATTGAGCCGGTAGGATGCTTGATGCGAATGAGGAGACATATGTCTCCATATAGGGGAGAGTTGGGGTTCCTTAGGCATGCGATATGCCAAGGGGCGAATCCACCCAAGGTGTCTTGCAAAACAAGTCAAACGACGAACGATGAATGTAGGATTTGTCGCATGAATTGTCATATATAACTACAGAAATGATCACAGAAGCGAAACATAGAGGGTGATCGCAGAAGTGATTGCGAAGGGAAATAGTTTTGGGTTGTAGCAAGGTGAAGCACTTGGGTGTGTTGGACAACGTGGGAAAACTTAGAGTAGCTCCACAACATGTAGTTGGTTGGGCACGTTTCCATCATGACATCTTCATGTCGTGCATCGTCGAGAACAAAAATTGAGTTGAGATGGGTTGTTGGGAGTGGGTTGACTGTAGCCTTCAGACGAGGTGTCTCTTTGAAGAGTTACAAAAATTGGTTAGCAACAATATGAATTGATAGTCGGATGGTGGGTGCATGGTGCCTTGAAGCGGAAGTAGTCAAGGTGTGAAGATGGTAAGTCATTGGAGGTGAGTTTGTCTAGTTGCATGTGAAATTTGGGAATTAGACATATATCTGAAGTGGATGGATGGACTTATCCTTGTATCACAATTAATTTCTTGAATATTTTGGAATTATGAATGGTGGTTGAGGTGAGTTGACATGGAGAGTTGGTTGCTTGGGAAAGCGGAGGTCCAAGACAAAAGAATTGAACCATGGTTGCAACGAATGATGTTGTTTGGAAAGGTATGGTTGGTTTCGAGTTCTTTCATTTCCTAAGTGTTGTAGTGAGTTCTTTGAAAGGGAAGTTGGATGACTTGGTAGTTCAAGTGCACTCTGTTTCCACGGTGAAAATTGACAGACTTGAGGGTGACTTAAGTGGTGAAAATTTGAAGAAGTCTTGTAGCAATTTGTGACACTTTTGTTGGGCGAGTGTGCAAAGATCTTGGGATGACCTACTTGGATGAGTCATGTGGTGGACTTAGGCAGATTTGGATGGAGTTGTGGAGGTGTCTTGGGGAATCTTCCTAACTCTTTGATGAGGTGAGTTGGACAGATCGCTACAGTGAAGTGGGAAATGAAGTCTATACGTGTCGAGTTTGAGAGGATGGATGAGGTGCCTTGGTGTTTGTTGCTTTAGCCATATTTGTTGGATCATGCGATGACTTGATAGTCACAACGATAGTTCCATAGTTTGAAATCTTGCAGGATGTGCAAGAAAATTCCATTCCAAGAGCTGGATGGAGTCAACAAAAGAGTTGACCAAGAATTGTTAGCAGTCAACCTGAATGGGCATAACGCAAAACAAGTGACTTGGGTGGTGTTCGATCACCTTTGGTATGACATTTTTAATATCCCTTTTTATTCTACCCCTTGGTGGCTTGCAAACGATTGTGTGATGACTCAGATATCTGACGAGGATCATTGGTTGAGGTTGGCAGAGTATTGGCTTGAGCATGCCCAAGTAATAGAAGTTCTTTGAGATTACTCATTCTACTTGGAGCACTTTGGACAGTTCATTGGGACGTTTTAGGAGTAGAGGCATGTTGGTCACAATCATCACAGATGTTGAGTTGCGTTGAGATGACTTGATGAAAGGAGGCGAGTTGAAGACTTGTCTTCGTTTAAAGGATTGTGTGGACATGTAGATTACAACATGAAGAGATTACTTGGATATGAGCGTTTCTCTTGCCATCATGGTTGAGGGTGAATCCTAACCATCCCAAGGCATAGAGAAGAAAATGCAACAACATGTTCGGGTGATGAAGTAGTGAGTTAAAGGGAGTCTGGACGTGTAGTTCTTGGGGCAGATTGGATAATTGTGCCATGAGGTGGACAGTGGAGTCAAGTTGTAATGGTCGATATTGCTTTGGGGTGACTTCATGGTGCAACAAGGTGAGGGGTGACCTTGCCTTGGTATGATATCATCGTGCAGATGGAAGTCAAAGTATGAACATGCTAGTAGGTTCAAAGTGCAACACTTAGACATTGTGGAGGATCTCTTTGATGAATATCGAACTATGGTAGTTGTAGTGAGGAAAAGATGGACACTTGCCTTAGTATTTGGAGTTGGACAGAGTGACGATAATGCAAATAGAAAGACTAATTTCAGGCATGGAGATGCACATTTCAAGAACTAGACGCGACAGTTGGACCATGGAGGATTCACTCATTAAACTTGTGACATAGCATGTTTGTTCATGGGATATTAAAGAATACCCCTAATTTCACTAGATATTGAAACCCCTCCCCCCAAAAAAAATACTTTTGTTGAATCCCCTCCTAATACATATTTACAATTTTAAAACCCCCTATTTTTACTAGATATCCTAGGTATCCATTTTTTTCATGGCATTTTTAATACCCCTTTTTATTTCTACCCCTAGTATGGAAACATGAAGGAACTCTTATATGCCTGCAAATAAAAAAAAAGAAAAAAAGTGCACCAATAGCCCAACATAGGGATATGCCACTGTAATAAGATAGCCTTGTGTTCAAGCAATCAATTTTATACTACTTTCACCCCTCTCTTTAGTCTAATACATGGCCATGCATTTTTTGAGGAAGGGGGTTTATTTAATGACAAAAGCTCAAAGTAGAGAACTCATGTACAAAAACTTGTTTTGCATCTCCATATGAAAAAAACATGAAATCACACAAGATTGATGGCTTTAACTTCTTGCAAAAGAACCTTATAGTTGAAGAACCTACTAGTTGCATTTTGGAAGATGCACCATGAACATGAAGTATTTCCTTATGATTAGCTTTATTCAATTTTTTTTTTACCAAGTACCCACAGGAAATACCATTGATTGTGGGACCTAAAATAATTTTGGGTTCATGGATGAAATAATACATAAAATGGGGAGTGGAGGAGATCCTTGTTTATAACTTATATGATGTAACCAATAAGACAAAAACATTGAAATGCAACCAAATTCATACATTGAGAGAATGGAAAGAGAAGGAGAGCATTCTCCTTGTAATTTATCCACGGTTCTCAAGTATAGTTTGTGAAAAATCAGAAAATCAAATGGAAAAACACTGCCAACAAATTCTACTTGAGGGATTGGGATTGTTGGTTTTAGGTGAAGGGAATTTCCCACGAAATAAGGACACCCACATACTCTATGCTCTTTCCAAAATACATACAAAGAGACAAGTGTTATTACGAGGCACCCTCTTTCAAAACAATTTTAAAGAGCTCTTTAATATTTTGAGGCTGATGAGGCCTAATATCTTATATTTGAACTCTTTTCAAGCCTTCTTCAACTAGTTGACCAACATTATTATTGCAACTAAGAAGCATCCAAAATTAATGTATCATAGGCATGTTCATGGTACAATGGAGAGAATCTTATCTAAAGTGTTGGGTTATGCACTATAGAGTAGTACTGAAGAGATTAAAATATCCACTCTACATGATCTCCAAGAACTAGCATCATTATTTGTTCATTACTACAAAGGAGATGTACTAAATATTTTCTTCGACTTGTTGTTTTCAATGTTAAGTTGAATTTAAATGATAAAAAGAGAGGAGCACATGTCAAGCTACAACACTTTATAAAAATAGAGTGAGTAGTGATATAATGTTTGTAATATTCTACATACATCCTTCACTTGAAGGAGAGAGTCCTTCAAGATGGTTGGAGCCTTGTGTGACAAATATTGGGAATACTCTTACCAATATTAAGGTAGATCCAAATGATGAAGTGAAAACAAAGTTTTTCCTTGACATTTTGTCCCTCTCTGAGACAAATAAGAAGAAATTATTAGCTTTCAGTTAGTATCTACTCCCTCTAACTCTTTTAGAAAATATGCTAATGGAATAGAAAAAATGGTAACACTCCTGTAGAACTCATGGAAAGAATTTGACTTATGTTATTATTGATGATGAATTTGACTTAAGCCTTCAAACTAGGGATAAGAAGGCTAGCATTTATGTTTTATACTCCTCCCCAAAATCTAGAAAACTCTCTTGATAGGGATAAACCTTGGAGCCCACCTCTAAATGGATCCAACATCAATTGTGTGTTATTATCCTATCTACAAAAAACATATGATTGATTTCTTAACTCTGATTATAGACCTCGCTAGAAGACCCTTCCATCAAGGCATCACCTACTTATCGTTGATGTTGAAAGCCTTTACCCGAGCATAAGTTTTTGTTGGGCATTTCATGGAAGAGCTTCATAGCCTTCTCCACCTTGCCTTCCTTATAGAAAACCTCAATAAACACAATATATGTAACAACATCAAGGCATATGTTATTTTCAACCATTTCAAATGGAAGAACTTCATGGTTTCATCTAACTTGCCTCCCTTACTGAAACAATCAATAATTGCATTATATATGACAACATTAGGGCATATATTTTTGTTGGACATTTTGGGATAGAATAATTTCATGTGTCACAAGTTAGCACAAGTATCTAAATGGAATATACATTGTTTAACATGAAAGTTTTCAGGTGCTAATAATTTCAATAATAAACTTTCTAGTCTTTTGTCACCTAGACCAAGTTTGAAAACTACAGGATCTCCTCTAACTGCTCAAGGATCTATTATGACCCAAGGGGAGCATACATAGGGATACATGTATATGATATGACCCCAAGGGGGGGGTATATATGGGCCTAAATGTACATATAATGTGTAAACATACATGTAATAAGGTCGACCTAGTATTAAAGGGGCCTCATGTGAAAATGTGAATATGTATATATAGAGATCATGTATTCATTATTGTAGACATGTGAATTGTGATGTATGAATTTATTTGGTTATGTGGAGGAGGTTATCCTATTCTTTAAGGAGTTATTATGTAATTTATCTATCTTGGAGTTGTGGTCCATGCTCACATTCCATACATGGTATGTACTTCTTTTCTGTTATGATAATTTAAGCATTTGGATCATTATAGGATCTCTCATATTTTCTTGACTCCCTACACAACATCCACTAGGGGTGAATTGACCATATGAACGACCCAAAATATTCTTATCTATTTTATCTAGAAAAAGGTTCATCTTTGGCAAAATTCCTAGCAAATGGGGCACCACTTTTAACCATATCATCAAAATTCTTTGCAGTCAAAGAAGTTGGATGTTGTTTAAAGGGGGAAGATACCTATATGTGAAGGAAATGCTCATAAAATGATAGACAAGGAATCAAGGTCCTAGGTAGTAAAAGGAATAAACAATAAAACCTATAATGCAGGCTATCTCCTAATAAATACACTCCTAAATACTTGCCAACGTATACCATTACTTTGAATGCTTTTGAATTTTGAGAGAGACTTGGGGAAATTCTCAATGCTTTGGGCCTGGGTATTTAGGGTTGACCTTGAGTGATTTCCCAAAAATGAACATATTCTAAATAATCACCATAATTTAGTTCTATGATGCTATGCTTAAGTATTTTGGTATTAGACATTTTTTTTTATAGGAAATACAACATAAGTAACTATAGCTCCTTTTTTGTACTGAAGAATATAGTTAGACTTATTGCTAGTATAGTTAAATCACAGCCTAATTTTGATAGTATCGTACAAGTTGATTTTTTCCTT
>JASDQU010738915.1:105235-155238 GCA_032191745.1 Picea mariana
GTTGGGTTATGCACTATAGAGTAGTACTGAAGAGATTAAAATATCCACTCTACATGATCTCCAAGAACTAGCATCATTATTTGTTCATTACTACAAAGGAGATGTACTAAATATTTTCTTCGACTTGTTGTTTTCAATGTTAAGTTGAATTTAAATGATAAAAAGAGAGGAGCACTAGTCAAGCTACAACACTTTATAAAAATAGAGTGGGTAGAGATATAATGTTCACAATATTATGCATACATCCTTCACTTGAAGGAGAGAGTCCTTCAAGATGGTTGGAGCCTTGTGTGACAAATATTGGGAATACTCTTACCAATATTAAGGTAGATCCAAATGATGGAGTGAAAACAAAGTTTTTCCTTGACATTTTGTCCCTCTCCGGGACAAATAAGAAGAAATTATTAGCTTTCAATTAGTATCAACTCCCTCTAACTCTTTTAGAAAATATGCTAATGGAATAGAAAAAATGGAGCAAAAGTTATGAAATATTAAGACTAGATGGTAACACTCCTGTAGAACTCATGGAAAGAATTTGACTTATGTTATTATTGATGATGAATTTGACTTAAGCCTTCAAACTAGGGATAAGAAGGATAGCATTTATGTTTTATACTCCTCCCCAAAATCTAGAAAACTCTCTTGATAGGGATAAACCTTGGAGCCCACCTCTAAATGGATCCAACATCAATTGTGTGTTATTATCATATCTCCAAAAAACATATGATTGATTTCTTAACTCTGATTATAGACCTCGCTAGAAGACCCTTTCATCAAGGCATCACCTACTCATTGCTGATGTTGAAAGCCTTTACCCGAGCAGAAGTTTTTGTTGGGCATTTCATGGAAGAGCTTCATAGCCTCCTCCACCTTGCCTTCCTTATAGAAAACCTCAATAAACACAATATATGTAACAACATCAAGGCATATATTATTTTCAACCATTTCAAATGGAAGAACTTCAAGGTTTCATCTAACTTGCCTCCCTTACTGAAACAATCAATAAGTGCATTATATATGACAACATTAGGGCATATATTTTTGTTGGACATTTTGGGATAGAATAATTTCATGTGTCACAAGTTAGCACAAGTATCTAAATGGAATATACATTATTTAGCATGAAATTTTTTAGGTGCTAATAATTTCAATAATAAACTTTCTAGTCTTTTGTCACCTGGACCAAGTTTGAAAACTACAGGATCTCCTCTAACTGCTCAGGGATCTGATATGACCCAAGGGGAGCATACATAGGGATAAATGTATATGATATGACCGCAAGGGGGGGTATATATGGGCCTAAATGTACATATAATGTGTAAACATACATGTAATAAGGTCGACCTAGTAGTAAAGGGGCCTCATGTGAAAATGTGAATATGTATATATAGAGATCATGTATTCATTATTGTAGACATGTGAATTGTGATGTATGAATGTATTTGGTTATGTGGAGGAGGTTATCCTATTCTTTAAGGATTTATTATATAACTTATTTATCTTGGAGTTGTGGTCCATGCTCACATTCTGTACATGGTATGTACTTCTTTTCTGTTATGATAATTTAAGCATTTGGATCATTATAGGATCTATCATATTTTCTTGACTCCCTACACAACATCCCCTAGGGGTGAATTGACCATATGAACGACCCAAAATATTCTTATCTATTTTATCTAGAAAAAGGCTCATCTTTGGCAAAGTTCCTAGCAAATGGGGCACCACTTTTAGCCATATCATCAAAATTCTTTGCAGTCAAAGCAGTTGGATGTTGTTTAAGGGGGGAAGATACCTATATGTGAAGGAAATGCTCATAAAATGATAGACAAGGAATCAAGGTCCTAGGTAGTAAAAGGAATAAACAATAAACCCTATAATGCAAGCTATCTCCTAATAAATACACTCCTAAATACTTGCCAACGTATACCATTACTTTGAATGCTTTTGAATTTTGAGAGAGACTTGGGGAAATTCTCAATTCTTTGGGCCTGGGTATTTAGGGTTGACCTTGAGTGATTTCCCAAAAATGAACATATTCTAAATAATCACCATAATTAACAATAATTGTTCTTGTTGAAATGAACATGAGCACAATCTGGAGTATGACATGCTTCTGATTAAGACATGCAAAATTTTCTTATTGATGTGGGTAGTAACAAAGGACTAGTATTGGTAAAAATGTATGAAATCATTGAAGTCACTATCCTACTTCTCTATAATGTGTATGTGAGTATGTATTATCTCAAAACCCATATCAAATTAGGCTCTTAACACAAACTCATATGAGATAGGAGGCAAGATAAACCTACTATGAAGTTAACCCAGGCCTATGCTACTAAACCTAGACAATATTACCTACATTTTGTGCTATAAAATGTTGCAATAGGTGTTCCTTACTTGTTCAATATACCCTTTAATTCTCTAAAGTTTGTACCTTATCCAAACCATGTTTAGGCACAATGTGTTTATGATATCAACTATCAACATTTCTAATGAGGTCATTTTCCTTGAACATAGATCTAGGTGATCAAACCCTTGGTGCTTTAACTCAAGGATAGGTGCAAGTCCCGAGGGATTATAATAGAATGGATAACTCACACTTAAGAATTCTTGGCTTGTTATCCCCCATTTCTAGGGATAACTAAGGAGATGATGTCTCAAGGCCCTCATGCTACATACATGGAGTACCGAGAGGAAAATGAGTAGGTAGGGGTCCCTGTCATACCACACATCACCATCCGATCATTGGCAGCAACATCCACCACACCCAGCTTGGCCCATAGATGATAGCATGTCTTTCTCCATGAGGTAACAAGTCCGATATTGTGGTAAGTGCCATTTTAATATTTGAAGCATTTGAACATGTTTCAAAGGAGCCTTTCTTGATTTTAAAAACACTTTCTTGGAAATTATTCCTTTTGATCTATTTCACCTTGGTGAGTGTCATGGTTTCCTAGTAAGTGGCCACCCTTATGGAAATGGTTGCTACCCGGGGGTTTCCTTGAAGGGTCATCGTACCATTCCCACTCATACTTGACACTTTCCATTACTTCTTCCCCTATGTTTCCCGATCTTTTAGATTTTTGAGCTTATTGACCTAAGAAGGGCATGTACCTCATTTCATGGGAAGAAAGGGCCATTAGGTTCAGAGGTGCCCTAGCAAAAAACATCATGCAATAAAGGCTCGCCATGCGATCCTGAGAGAAATGAATCATTTCTAAAAAAAGTAAGGGACCCATACAATAAATAATTAATCAATTACTGAAACTTTCCAAGGCAGAGCGTTTGTGGGCTATGCATTTCCTTTTTAGTGCCCCTTATTGTCTTCAACTTGGAAAGGCATGCAAACCAAGGTAGAACGCATGTGGTCTATGCATTTCCTTTTTAGTTCCCATTATTGTATTCAACTTGGTGACACATGCAAAGTAAATGGATAACAAAGGGTTTGAAAATATATGACTTAAGAACAAAAAGAGGAAAAGGATGTGGATAGCCCTCAAGAAAGGCGCCCATAAATGAGACAATATGAGCCCTTGTATGTCATGAAACTCCATACCTAGAAGTATAACCCCATCCACCTCACATTCACTACATGAATTATAAAGGTTTCTCCTTGGGGACATCCCTTACTTGAGGAATTGATTCACCCAATAGGGCACTATGACACCCCTCTCATATCTAAATTTGGCAAATTGTATAAGGTCTTTGAGCATTTGTTTATTTTGAAAAGGGGGGATTTGATGCACATGTTTGGGTGGTTATTTTATTATATATGGCTTACTTGGAATGATATTGTGACTTGTGGACCCTTGGAGGGCATACTTGTTTGTCCTTGTAGGTCCTTGACAGGTGAAAGCTTGATCGTGAAGGCACAAGGTCACTTGGACCTTCACTTGGGGTAGGAAGCCCACAGGTTGGATGATGCACCCCCTCTCCTTGGGACAACTTGGATGAGAGAAGTTGCCTTTGGAGGCATGAGAAGAAACCTAGGAGAAATAATCTAACCCCCATTTACTCAACGTTTGGCCTTGGAGGTTCAAAATGTCATTTCCTAGAGTATGACATCATACTTGGAGGGATAGGGTTTGGTGATTTTCGATGGTTTGATGATGAATTGCCACATCTTGATGAAGGAAGACTCTTGCACATGAATATATGGCCTTTGTGGGCTCAACGTCTCCCTCAAGAAGCTCAATGTCTTGCTTGTTATGCCAAAATGTCACCCTTAAGGGGTATGACACCATCATTTAGGGATTTTTTCTTTTGTAAATTTGAATTCTAATTTGTAAAGGGGAAAATTGAGGAGGCTGACCTCCCTAAATTTTGTTTTACCTTAATTATGTGGAAAAAATGGTTTTACAAGGTCTTGTATAAATAAAGGACTTTTCGCTTTAATTTTACAAACAACTCACTTGAGAATTACATATTGGCTGGCTGAAATTTTCACCCTATTTGGGCAATTTTCACTTTCTCTCTCTTAATGCAATTTTGGATGCCACTACTTGTATATTGGAGAAATAAGCTAGGCACTATCTCTTGGATGTCTTGTTCTTTCTCTTGTGATGAAATATTCTTGGTAAGAAAGGGTTTATCTTGCTATCTCTTGGAATAGGTAAGGAATTTATGTTTTGTGTTGTTTATTTCTTGGTTGCAAGGTTAATATTGTTAATCTCTTGGAGGAGTATAAATGCATACACCCTCCACTAAAATCTATCACCATTGTCTTGGATAAGATACTTTTAGAAAGGTTGCTAAGAGGAGTAAAAGGGCTTAAACCCTCCTAGATTTACCTTGCGATTTTGGTTTTCTCTAGGGAATAAAAAGGCTTACACCCCTAGAGAAGTAACATAACTAGCTATTACAAAAGCAACCCCATAACCCAATTGATAAGGCACTAATCTAATTTACATTGGTGATATAAAATCATTGCATTGGTATACGTGAATGGTTGAGATATTGCAATTGTCTAAGTTGGATTTAATTCTATATTGTATAAGCATTCTCATGCCCTAAGGGCATCTAGCTTGGCTGACTAATTCTCCTTGTTGTTATAAACTAGTGCTACAACCATTAGGGATATCACAAAGTCACTCTTTTATCATCTTTTACTACTCTTTCTACCGCTGAAAATTGCAAGTAATTGGTGCTAATTATTCTTCTTGTCAAGGGATTTCATTAAGGTACTTTGCCTGTGAAATTCACTGGCTAGAACTTGCTTCTATAAAAAAAGCTTGTTACAACCACAAGGCTGCCCTAATATTTTTCTGATAATGTCTATTTGCAGCCCTATTTTTCCATCAAAACTCGAGTCTAATTATTGGAATATTATCTACATGTTTAGGGCTTGATCATCCAATAATTATTTGATGTTTTTGATGGTTAATTCATGTGTAGCTGTTATAAATTATTATTTGTTGTTGTAAATATGATATATGCTGCAGTTCTGGGGCAATAATCTTATCTTGTTTATTTCCCATTGATTAGAGGCTTAGTTTATTATCATTTGTCTTGTTCCCGGTAGGTCTAACATTGCTTTGCAAGTACAAAACACTTGGAAACCATTCACCCTTCCACAAGACTCTTCTTAAATCCATTTCTTCATCTCCAAGATTGACCTATAGGGGATCCATTGATCATTCTCTCTCTTTTCATCTCAATCCCCTTAGGGTCACCGTGATCCCCCCCTCGTGGTGAATTATCATCACTAAAGCGAGGGGAGTGTCTATCTAAGGTGACAATGGGTATGCATTCCTATAGTTGTCACACTTCCGTGGATTGGGTTGGGCTTTGCACAATCTACACATTGTGCGATAACGTGGCCAAAAACAACCCTATAAGTTTACTTTGAAATTGAATCAGGGGGTTGAAGGAAGATAACTCTTACCATCTCTTCTAACTTTTATCATACATGGTTGTTGTAATTCTCAACTCTGTGGTCAATCAATAATCGTAATCAATTATCATTTGTTCCCTTGGGAACAAATGTTCATGCAGTTAATTAGATTTTTTATTTACTGGCACATTTCAAGCATCCAAATCTAAGAATGGAAGATCCAGACCTAACAAAAAATTTACAGCTCCTTTCCATTTGAAGAGGTTGTGTATATTATTTAAAAAATTGAAACACACAAAGAGAACTTATAGAAATGGAATACATCAACTCATAGCAATCCTAGGTTTCAACATGGTTCGGATTTCTGAATTCTAAATAAAGTAGAATCTAGAATTGTCTTCTTACTTTGTTTTCCAAAATTTTTTCATCCCAAACACCTTCAAATTTCTACATAATAAAACATTTGAAATTTAAAGGCACATCATAATTGTTGGAGATACTTCAAACACATGTAGGATTTATTTTTCCTAAGGTTTTCCCTATGTTTATTAGTCATTATTTAGTCTCCTATAGTTTAGGGAGAATATTCCTCTAGGAGAATATTCTCTTCAGTTCACACTTCATTTTGATCAGTTGAGTGGAGTCTAGATCCCACATTGGGATCATCACCATGCATCATTGGAATCATCACCAACTAATGCACATTGTCCTTGGGATTATCACCAGACTAGCACATTACTCATGATTCCCTGCTCTCCTCCTCACTTCACTTTGTTTCATTCAGTTAATTGAAGACTAAGAGACTAGTTAACTCAGACTAGGTGGCAGTTCACTCACGTAATTGCCTGAGAGACTAGACTAGGTGGAAGTTTACTTCTATAACTACTGGTGTGTGTCAAAATCACTATATACCACCACTATGATGCATTGGCTTCTCGTCCAATGCGCATTAGTTGAGTTATACAAAGTATATCATGTGTAAATTATCATTCATTCATTTGGTTAATGGAAATTCTTCCATTCTTTCTCTCCTGCTTCTCTTTTCTCATATTTTCTCTACAAATTGTGTATGACATTTGCTAGCTAGATATATTATGTGGAATTTCAACACATTTACATGGTATCAAAGCTGACGAATTGCTAGAAAAAATACACCCCAGATTATTTTTGCAGGTATTGAAGATTGAAGACAACGGAAAAATGGGATTTCCAGAAGAATTCATTCTTACACCGTACAATTTATTTGCATGGAAGGAGAATACAATAGTGCATCTTCAAGGAAGACGATTATACATGTTAACCATGGACACAGAGACCGAACCCACATCAGCCATAGAAAAATCCAAGTATCTGAATCGAATAAATGAAGTGCTTGGAACTATTTGCAGTCTCATTTCTCCTGAACTCCTCTTTCATATATCCTCTTGTAAAACCCCTAATGAAGCCTGGACCACCATGGAAGGGATTTTTGTAAAATAGGATGAGATGAGGGGACACATGCTCAAGGTTGAATTTCTCACATTGGATCCAAAAACCTTTGACAGTCTATAATATTTCTTTACCAAATATAAGGATTTGTTGTCGCAACTCAACCCTTGTAGGGTTGATAAATCTAAGGAGGAGAAACAAATGTTTCTCAATATTCTCTCCAAACTTGGTCCATAATACTCAGTGTTTGTATCCACATTTCATTCAGTTAGGCTCGCCTCTAGAGCCACCTAGAAGATTCCCTCTCTTGAGGTCTTCATTCAATCTATGACACAAGAGTAGAGCAAGCTCATCAATATGGGAAAATCAAAGGCCCAAAGGCGCATGCACTTATTGTGCAATATGGTAGCGATCATCAAAATCAGAAATCTAAAGACAAAGACAAAAGGAAAGCACATGAAAATCCAAAGAAGAAAGGGTACTCAAAACCCTTCAACGATGCCTCCAAATCCAAAGGTGGAAAGGGAAGAAAAGGGGAGAAATGCACTTATTTCCATAAAGGATTCCATCCAGAATCCGCATGTATATAGAAATAGATAGATCAAATGGCCCAAATACTTCAACAAAACAACCTTGGAGATAACATTCGTGAGGGTGCCAAGAAGAAGAAGCTAGAAGATCAGAATCCCAAGAAAGGCAATTCTAGCCATGCTTTTATTGCCATCAACTCCTCTCCTGATGCTTGGATCGTAGATTTAGGTGCATCAAACCACATGGAAGCCACAAAAGAAGTATAATATTCATTGGACGCATACAAAGGTCCTCCTATTCTGATGGGGGACAACTCTCCAGTCAAGGTCACTAACAAAGGAAGAATTGAACTCACAAACATAAGCTTCGAGAATGCGCTACATGTTCCCAAACTTTCCTTCAATCTTCTCTCCGTGTATCAAATGAAAAAGTTACTCTAGAACCGAAAAGAGAGTCATATTGACACCTGATGCAGTGGATATCTATGACCTGCAAACCAATTCCAGGGTTACTATCAGTGAGGTAAATCATCAATCCAGACTCTACACATTTTTTTAATTTATTGAACCAGATTCTGCATCACTGCTTACCCATGCTGATGAAAGCAGTAGGATATGGCACGAAAGGTTTGGGCATTTAAATTTCAGATATATGAAACAACTTAGTAGGCAGGGAATGGTTGATGGTCTACCTGTCATCCACTTCTCCAAAGGAATTTGTGAGGGATGTGTTCTTGGAAAACATCCTCAAGAGAAATTCAACAAAGGAAAGACTCAAAAGGCTCCCTTTCCTTTAGATCTGATTCATAGTGACCTCATGGGCCCTTTTCCGCATTCATCAATCAATAAATCCAGGTACGTGCTCATTTTTTTTGATGATTTCTCACACTTCACTAGGATTTTCTTTCTCAGGAAAAAATCAGAGGTCTTTCAACACCTCAAAAATTTCAAAGCCCTTGTTGAAACACGGTCAAGAAAGAAGATCAAAGCCCTTCGAACAGATAATCGGGGAGGAGTATGTCAACCATGAGATACAAAATATTTGTCTTGAGGTCATGATTCATTTGTAGCACATGGTTGCCTATACTCCACAACAAAACAAACTTGTTGAGCAGAAAAATAGATCTCTAAAAGAGATGGCATCTTGCATGCTACATGCAAAGTCACTTCCACAGAGATTATGGGCTGAAGCACTTAATTGTGCAACCTACATACAAAACAAATCTCCCCATAGATATGTCAAGGATAAGACCCCCTATGAGGCTTGGAGAAGCCTCAAACCGAAAGTGAACCACTTTTGTATATTCGGTTCTCGTGCATGGGCCATGATTCCCTCTAAGAAGAGGAAGGCACTTGATCCACATAGCAGATAGTGTATCTTTGTTGGATACCCCAATGGTGTGAAGGGATATAGACTCATTGATCTATCCTCAGACCAACTCATCATTGAGCGTAGTTTCCAATTCAAGGAAAGTATCTCAGATGTACCTCAACAGTCGCATGTAGACACGTTTTTTCTTCCACCCGTCAGAGATGATGAGCATGCACATGTCGACTCTTATTCAGGTGAGAGTTCTGATTTAGAGGATTAAGATAATCCAGATACATATTTAATACAATCAGATACATAGTCAGTGCATGCATATGTAGATGTAGAGCCAGAGCTGAGGCCCAAGTGGGCCAAGACTACTCTTTAGGATGCAAGAGATATTGTTGGGGATCCAACTGATACTAGGAGGACTCGATCTGATTTCGAGGAGCCTCCTCTTGCACTCACTTCCACTGAACCGATCCCACCCAAGCATATTTTATTGTTTNCTTGAGATCCATAGTACTAAGGCAAGGCTGCTGGAAATCCCTTTTGGGAATCCACCATGCAGGGGGAGTACAACTCCCTCCTTGAGAACCAGACTTGGGATTTGGTTCCCCTTCCTTCAGGAAGGAAACTTGTCGGCTGTAGATGGGTCTATAGGACCAAGAGTGCAGCGAATGGACACGTTAGCAAATACAAATCCAGGCTAGTTGCCAAAGTCTTTCAGTAGGTGCATGATATTGACTATGATGAGACCTTCACTCTAGTAGCGAAGATGGATTCCATACCTTTGAAACTTGCCATTATGACAACCAAAGGATGGGAAGTCCATCAGAAGGACATGAAGAATGCATTTCTTCATGAAGATCTCTCTGAGGAGATATATATGGAGCATCCCCAGGGATTTATGCAAGATTCATCTTTGGTCTGTCGATTGAAGAAGTCTCTTTATGGCCTCAAGCATGCCCCGAGGGCATGGCATGCCAAGATGGACTCCTACCTACTATCATAGAACTTTGTACATTGTAAGTCAGACCCGAATGTTTAAATGCTTAGGACGATTGATTCACTTCTACTCCTAGTTCTGTATGATTATGATTTGTTGATCACCGGTTGCTTGACTTCAACGATTGTTGTAGTCAATAGGATTTTGCATGGCAGGTTCTTGATGACGGACATGGGTCCACTACATTTCTTCCTTGGACTTGAGATCAGTCAGGATGCATCAGGAATCAAAATGTCTTAGGTCAAGTATGCACGAGATCTCCTTGAGAGATTTCACATGACAGACTGCAAGTTTGCCTCGACGCCTTTCCTATCAGAAGTCAAACATGAGGATGGTGGGGACACTCCACTAGTGGAAAACATACTGTACAGACAACTAGTGGGGATCTTGTTGTATCTCACACACTCCAGACCAGCCCTCTCCTATGTAGTTGGAGAAGTCTTCAGATTCATGCAGGAGCTGCATGAGCTACATTGGAAGGCTGCAAAGCATATCCTTCAATACATACAGGGCACCATCACCTTTGGGATTGATTATGCAATAGAATCTACATTAGACCTCATTTGGTTCATTGATTTTGACTGGGTTTATGATAACATTGATCACAAGTCCACATCTAGTTACTCACTCAGTCTTGGTTCCGGGTCTATTTGTTGGTCGAGCAAGAAGCAGGTTGCTATTACTCTATCTTCAGCCAAGGAAGAGTACAAAGGGGTAGTTAACATAACCATTCAGGCTATGTGGCTACAACATTTTCTCACTGAGTTGGGCATTCAGTTTCATCGATCAATCGTCATCTGGTGTGACAACCAGAGCACTCTGAAGTTTTGCAGAGATCCAGTTTAGAGTCAGCGGATAAAGCACATCGAGATCCACATGCACTACATCTGGGACTTAGTACATGAGGGGATAATTGACATGCAGTTCTATCCTTCAACATAATAGACTGCAGACATCTTCACTGAGCAAATGTTCCATTCTGTATGCAGTCGTCTTGGAGTGAAGGACACAATTGCCTAGCAACTGTCAATTCGTTTTTTTACATACATTGTTCTTTGAGGGGGGGGGGGGNGTATCTTTTGTATTTGGGTACCTAACATGGCCTCGTTGCTGGGACACATTCTTTATTTTCACCATAGTGATGTTCAGTGGCTGTGTTGGAGATACTTCACACGCACCTAGGATTTTTTTTTCCTAAGGTTTTTCCTATGTTTATTAATCATTATTTAGTCTCCTATAGTTTAGGGAGAATATTCTCTTCACTTCACACTTCAGTTTGATCAATTGAGTGGAGTCTAGATGCCACATTGAGATAATCACCATGCAACATTGGGATCATCACCGGCTAATGCACATTGTCCTTGGGATTATCACCAGACTAGCACATTACTCATGATTCCCTTATATCCTCCTCACTTCACTCTGTTTCAGTCATTTAACTGAAGACCGATAGACTAGTTAACTCGGACTAGGTGTCAGTTCACTCCCGTAACTGCTTGAGAGACTAGACTAGGTGGCAATTTACTCTTGTAATTGCTGGTGTGTGTCCAAATCACTCTGGACCACCACTATGGTGCATTGTCTTATCCTCCAGTGCACATTAGTTGAGTTATACAAAGTATATCATGTGAAAATGATCATTCATTCATTTGGTTAATGTGAATTCTTCCATTCTTTCTCTCCTGCTTCTCTTTTCTCATATTTTCTTCGCAAACCGTGTATGTCATTTTCTAGCTAGATCTATTATGTGCAGGTTCAACACAATTACAATAATAGGCCAATGTACTTGATACTTTTTATTACCTTTATGGAATTGAGTTTGAAAATTCCTCTGACATGTCATCATACTCTTGCAAACCAAAGTCATACATTGTTAGTCCTTCACAATCAATTATATATAGCCAAACCCAATGTCATTTGCGATTAAAAGCTACAACCAAACAACATATTCTTAAGCTCAAGAATAATAGAATTAGGAATAGAAAAACAAGCAAACTTCTTGCCATTAATTATTAAAATTATAAAAAGAAAATCTAGTAATCGAAAAAAATGAAAATAAATCAGAGCCTCAATATTCATAACTCGGGTTTTTTGTCTTCTAGCTCAAGAATGTATGCTTTGTCTTCCGAGTCTTCTGGATGCATGTGCTCAAAATCTCACTATAAAGAAATGATTGCTCACATTAAGAGAAAATATGCACAATAAAATGTAGTAGGTTATACCTTTTTGGCATTAGGATCCTTAATATCCATGGAGATGATAACCTACATGCTTGTATGCAGACATTACATCCTACAGACCTACAGGTGGACATTACAACCTACATGCCTGTAGGCTAACATTACAACCTGCAGGCCTGTAGGTTGTAATTTCCACCTACAGGTCTAACCTTTCTATCTAACTCACTTTGCTTCATTGATTCAAAATCATAATCAAATATAAAATCTTTGCTTCGATGTTCTCCATGTTTTTCACTCAAACCGATTAATGTGCAAGTATTGTTCATAAATCCCTACTTAACCAACTAGTGAAGCCCATGGTGACCCTAAACACTTTTTTAACTTTTTGTTTGTCAATAAGATATTAATTTCACATGAAAATATATCACTTTTTAACTTTCTATTTGTCAATAAGATAGTAACCTAGAGTACAATCTCACCTTATAAAACCTACCAAAATAAGACAAAGCATAAATATTGTAGCTTCTATTGTTGTCATACATATGTTAGGAATGATGATTGAACATGAAAAATGTATGTTTGGGGTGCCTTCAAACCACTAAGATGAGGAATTAATGGTTGGTCTCAAAACTTATTATGGAAACCTAAAACATAGAAACAATATCTTAATAATCATGTGAAGACATTCCAAAAAAAGGTACAATAAATCAACAAGTTTGAGAGAACTTCAAATGACTTCATTCATTGAGTGGCATTAAACCATTCCCTTGGTCAAAAACTTCAAGTAATACAATCCAAAAATAAGTTTTAATCTTATCAAAATAAACTAAAACTTAAGATTGCGACACTTGAAAAAGAGAGCCATCCCATTTATTATATCACACCTTACTTGAGCTCAAGACCAAGACCTTACTTGAGCTCAGGACCAAGAAATTCTTGAATTAACATGCCTTGCAATTTGTAACAAGGTAAGCATGTTTAGAACCTTTTAATAGATAACAAAAACAATAATGGAGATAGAATTGCATCTCATCATTGTTAAATGATTGTCAAAATTTGTAACAATGGAAGTATTACAAACCACTCAATACAATGCACCAATCATATTGGGGAATTCACATGATTTAACCACTTAGTGGTCAAAAGATACCTTCCCCATCTCTATCACATATATTGCAATAACATTTCATGTCGCTTTATAAGGTAACAAACCATATATGACTTCCGTGACATCATTTGATTGTGCCCAAGTTATTAGCACACAAACAAACATTGTAAGTAACCAATTTAAAACTAATCAACATATATTAATGATTTATCGCTTCCCATGGAAGCAAGTCGCCTTGACCTATTGTCCAACTCTACCATGATTCCAAGTTTTCTTTTCACATTGTTTTGTGATTGTATTTGTATTCATAGAACCGATCTTCTCGATCACTATTTTCCATAAGGAAAGAAGAGTAACTAAGTTTTATAGAATACAAAAGTACTATGATGCCAACAAACATTAATTATACTAATCTCTCTATTGCCAATGATTAGGACTAGAAATGTATTTAGAAATTGAGTTCAATTTTAATGTTAATAGAAAGTGTTTTTCTCTATTAAATCACAGAGAGCCCTTTACAAGAGAAATATAAATAAAGATTTGGAAATTTGTGTTTTATTGGCTACATATTTTTCTCACCTTCAATAGTTCATCCAGGTCAAATGCATGATGTGTTGTATTATGCAAGATACTAATAACATCCCTGATGTTTTGAGTAGTGATTAGCTCATCCTCTTCCATATGTAATTATAGGATAAAGCATAATGAGCCTATGGGAAGCTTATAAATGATACATGACATGTCAGCAGTGAAGTGAGGCTTGTTTCAATTGTGAGGGAATCTGAAAGGCTATAAGTATTCACCAAACCCATTTTTAAATAGCTGGGACTTGGTCTTGTGAAGGTCCTAATAGATGCCTATGAACAAAGAACCATTGTTTCTCTTCTCTAAGTCCTTTTTCATTTCATCTTTTATTGTTTTGTTAGTTTGTCAAAAACTATAAGGAGTATTATGATAGGTAAATAGGAAATGCAGTTCAAATCCTTGGAGATTGAAAATTGGTTTTTGGATGGGTTACAGGGCAGGTCAGAAATCACAACATTGGAATAACCCATCTCATAGATCAAGTCAAGGCCCATCTTCTCAAGTTTCTAATTTTCTCTAACCATATTTTCAAAGAGCTGAATGGGGTAACAAATGGTTTCTCGAACTAGGAATTCAATGATCCAAAAGGCTTCTTGACATCTCTTGAAATTACTAAGATAGAGCATTCATGTTCACATCTTATAAATGATTTATATTTCCTGCACTTCATCAAATGAGACACCTACAACATTATAATAAAGAATTCGAGCTTGCAAATACTCTAGTTGATTCCACATTCTTTTCATTTAAGCAACCACCAAGTCACGGTTTATATAGCAGAAAAAAATTTGTCACTTTTAAATAGCAATTAAAAGGCCATAAGAGAAGCTTATCCAAGAGAATTTAGTAAACCCCAAAATAAATATAGCCTAACAAAAAATAACTAGTGCTACTTACAATGCCCTTGTTCTAAATGTTGCAAGCTTGATTTTTATAGTTCAGGCTATTGAGCATTTCTTCATCATTTGTGTTAACATGATTGACACAGTATGGAAAATATATGAATAAAATGAGACCTATGTAGAAAGAGAAACCTACATTGAAATATTGGTAGGATGGTAAATAAAACCATTGGAGCAATTGAAAAGTGCAAAGAAAATAATGTGGCAATAAAGGAAACCAAGTCAATCTTTATAATCATGTAAGAGCTTAGACAATTTAAGAAAAAATGTAAAGCAAGATAAGAAGATAATCAAATTGGATGGGCTCCTGTATATATTAAGGATAATCACATAAGAACCACAAGTAAAAGAATATGATGCTTGACAAACATTTTGAACCAAAAGAGTGTAACATACTCACTTCTCACTCATTCCTAAGACATTTAGAAACAGATGAGTGCAATTTTTTAATTTCCCATTTATCCCTAGAACATTACTAATATATGAGAGTACAATAGTAGTACTTCACTCGTGTCAAAGTAGAATCCTGAACCTTTATAACATTGCAAACATACATAAGAGGATAGGGGATAATACCTTCAATAAATGGAGAGGAATCATTAGTCTTGGAAGGAGATGCATGGCACTAAGATGGATGACTAAATTGTGGGGAGGTCCTAACGAGGTAACTTTAAGATCTAATATTTATTTGCATAAGTAAGATGAATTTTAATTTATTAGAGCTTATTGTTGCAAGTTTACTATTAGATTCTTCATTTAACATGCTAAATGATCAATTTTAGCTTCTCAGCAAAATCCTCATTACCCAACCATTTTCAATTTTTCCATGTGCATTTTATATGAATGTACCCAAATAAACAAGTCCTCCAATCCACATATCTAATCCCAAGGATAGAACTTTTTAGAAGCTTAAAGGTAAATCTAAATCATTCCATTGCCTTGTATGAAAACTTTTTGCATATAATACACAATTAGGAACAACCAAATTCATAGCATCGTGAAACTTAAGAATTTAACCAACCTGCTTTCTAAAATGATTTGAAATAGATCCTAACCAATGAATGAGAGTAAGATTCATTACCCATAAAGAAATTTGACAATTAATAAAGGTTAACATACTTTGTAAAGCAATGTAAAAGTATAATAAGAAAAAAATGAAAATGTGAGAAGAAAATAGAAAACAAAAATGTAATTACAAAATTGAATAGGAATAAAGCTATTAAATGAGAAGTGAAAGGGCACGGATCTTTCCTTATTTTCTCATTCGCTCTCATTTGCAATGGGTCTTTTGGCTAAGGGAGGAACACACATAAAAAGCTATGAAAGATTGTACTATATATTGCCGAAATGAACAGACTGAACCTCATTAGAAGCGGGTTTTTCCATTTGAGTTTTGTTTTTCTCTGTGTGTTGTGTTAAATTGCATTGTAATTTATTGAAGCTACGATAGGTATTTTAATGGCTATGTTGTAGAATTTAATGAGCCCCATTAGAAGCTGGTTTTTTCATTTGGGTTTTGCTTTTCTAGTGTTGTGTATGTTGTGTTAAATTGCATTGTAATTTATTGAAGCTAGTATAGGCATTTTAATGGCTGTGTTGTAGAATTTTAAATGCTCGAGTAGTTAATGATTTCAGAAGACAGTTATCTCTGTAGTGTGGAGGTATTGCTTCAATTTGCAGTGTTTAATGGGTTGCTGTAAATTTTGTTAATGGGTTAGCATGATGAGTTTCAGATTTTGCTTGATAATTCGGAAGTAAAAAATGTTTTGTTCGTTATATGGTATGGATGCCAACAACTCAAACATTCCCACCATCAGATTACCTTCAAAATCTGAGATCTATGGCTATTAGAAAATAGTTGTTGGCTGAGCTTCCATTCTCAGCGCTCAATTTTAGCAATCTATATTTGCTGGGTCGAATTTTCTCTCTTTAAATCAATTTTCTCTTACCTCAAAGCTGTACAACATCATTTCTCTAATGTTTTTTCTGCCCGACGAATTTACAATCTTCTGGGACGTTTTTGCACTTAATTGGGGGTGAATTCCATTCACTTGGATTGTCATTCCATTGCCTGGGGTGAATTGAACCGCTGTGGGTTGCGTACACTCACCCACACAGCCCTATTGGCCTCACACAGCCGGTATCACCAAGAATTTCATTGCTAGGCGTTTCAATTGTTTGTTGGGCAATTCAATTTACTGTTGGGAATTTTATTTTATTGTTGGGGAATTCATCAGTTGCTGGGCGGTTTTCTCATTGTTTGGGTGATTTTACATTTCCTGGACCGTTTTCCGTTACCCAGGTGATTTCTCTCTCGCCCACAGGTCGTACGACCTCCGTACGTACCACACCCAGCTAGTAGAGATGTTCCCTTGCTCCCTGGACCGTCAATTGTTTGCCTGGGCATTTAATTTACTTGTTGGGTGTTTTCCACAGGACATAAGGCCATTTATTTGCAAAAGTGAGGGTCGAGCCGGACGAGATAAGTTGAGCTCAAATTTTGTTTGGAGATAACAATAAATCCAACCATTGGTGGATCCTTTGCTTGTGTTGTATGAGCATTTGAATTCCATGGAAACAAAACCTTCTGAGTAGCTTGATCATGATAGGAATAAGTTGAAGTTGTTCCATTGGATAGGATTTATCTTGAAGAATTTCAACAAGGTTTGGTTGAGTACACAAAGAAGCCGAAAATCACTTTCATATGATGAACTGCAGTGATGATTAGTAGCATTGGATCGCTTATGTGGTCACCATTGGCATTCTCTAAGTGGAAAATTTGGAAAGCATTGCTCGTCTTCATTTATGTTGGAGAGAAATCCCGAGAATTAGTACACTCCACTTCAAACAGAGTTAGAGACCAAGCATTGATTCGCATATTAACAATTAAGGTTTATTTTTCCATTGTATAGTTGTCTGGATTCTTTTGTGCAAGTTATCAAGTGAAAAAGCTAGCCAACCAATCCAGAGTAGAGGTTGCATACACAACAAGCCTTGTGCTCGTGAGGAGCAGAACACGATCCTTGTACAAGGAAGATAACAGAGGCCTAGTGGCCTGTCTAAAAGTAATTCTGTACAAGATTAAGAGTTGAGTTGAGATTGAGATAAGGTTCTTCTTAAATTTTATTAGTATTCGTGTTGGTGAAGTAAGTGGGCCATAAGTCCCTTGTTTATAGATCATAAAAGTAAGAGACTTGAGTTGAGGGAAAGTGGTGGGATTGGGGGATTCTTGTTGAAAAGCAATGTTTCATAAAAATGATAGCTATTTCACTTTTCACATGAATCTATGCTATAATAAAAAAGATAAGATAAAAACCAGATGTAATTGAATTACCAATCATAATAGTTATGTTGTTTCCTCTAAGAGAATCCTGTAAATTTACAAGAATTAGTAGGAAGTTGAAAGAGAACTTAAAAAATAAGCATGAAATAAACAAGAATTTTAGAGCCAACATCTCCAAAAATGCTTGATAAAGACAATCACCAAATATTTCAAAAGTTCCTCATGTAAGGGATCTGCCTAGAGATTCACTTTCTAAAGCAGGTATTCAAATGGCTCTTGGGCAATGGCATATCTCGGAGAGCTGAGATGTAGAACAATATGCATACTACCACAAGCCATTCCACGAAGGAATCAAGCTAATAGAAGAGCAAGATTCTTGAATTCCTTCTTCAAAATATGTAAATGCAAAGAACAATGTAAGGCATCAAACAACAAATTTTTGGCAACATGCACTTTTCTATTTTTTTTTAACCACAAGTCACCAGGACTGTTTTTTTAATATATGCCAAGCATATATCTACAAAATGTAATTTTGTTCTTAACATAAATAAAGAAAAAAAAAATCAAAAAATCTACCTAAAAATACAAGACTAAAATCAGAATGCACATGTCAAAAAGTGTTTTGCAACAGATAAAATATCTCATAATCACATTACAAACAAACCTTCAAGAGGCAAGTCGATTTAGAGTCTCTATAGGAACATGACTATTCTTTGCACTTTTTCTCATCTATAAGATTACTATCGGGTCATTGGAGTTTCAAATAACAGAGCTTGGAGGATTGAAGGTAGAATGTCCAAGTACCTTCTTTGAAGTGAAGATCATTTGCACTTGTACTCTTGGCTTGTTTAGAGCCTGCAAGGTCCACTAAATGAATTTTTGCATATACAAAGACTTCACACCAATCTGTAATCTGATGAAGCAAGACAAATAAATTGAGCACTAGTTATTCTCAATTTATAAATTACAAAAAAAACATTATAGCAACCAACACCATACATACACTTCAAATACATATTATAGTTCTTATAAATTAAAAATCATCATCAGCAAGAGTCAAATTTTATGTACCACACAAAATCAATACTATAAATGGTCACCACAAACAAATTTGTACAAAATCAATACAAAATCTTGGACCTTCTCACACTAAAAGGTTCACACCTTTTACAACAGTTTGATATGGAATTTTGTTGTTGATTTTGAAATCATGGCTTGTTGATGCCTTTGAAGAATCATGGATATTTGCCTTCTTACAGTCTTTACATGATTTGGTTGGAAAACCATTAGTTCCATCCTCCAAGACTTCCTTTATAATGCACTTTGTGTAAGTGAATGCAAGTCTATATGTCCAGATTAAGCATAGCCTCATCATAGGTACTACATCCTAAAGAACTTAGAGTATGCCCACTTCTTACAGTCTTTACATGATTTGGTTGGAGAATCATTAGTTCCATCCTCCAAGACTTCCTTTATAATGCACTTTGTGTAAGTGAATGCAAGTCTATATGTCCAGATTAAGCATAGCCTCATCATAGGTACTACATCCTAAAGAACTTAGAGTATGCCCACTTCTTACAGTCTTTACATGATTTGGTTGGAGAATCATTAGTTCCATCCTTCAAGACTTCCTTTATAATGCACTTTGTGTAAGTGAATGCAAGTCTATATGTCCAGATTAAGCATAGCCTCATCATAGGTACTACATCCTAAAGAACTTAGAGTATGCCCACTGAAAGCTTAGAAAGACAAACAAAACTTGCATTACATAAATCGAATCAAATTGTTGACGTTATCAACTATGAACTTGCCCTAACCACAAATAAACTAATACTAAAAACACAAATATCTTAAAAAAAAACCATGGAAAGAGAACAAATAAACTAATACTAGAGACACAAATATCTTACAAGGAAAGCAAGGAAAGGAGAACAACGTTAACAAATCAATACTATTTAGCAAATAAATACAACTTTCAGAGAAGAAAGAAATATTTGTATGTGCCAAATTGACAGATAGTCTAAGCCTAATTCATAGGCTATCTTGATATGGATTAGGAGATTCTAATTATAGAACCTAGCTTCTGTAAGTGAAGGAAGAATTTCTTAATAGTGCCCAATTTAAATTTCACGTATATTTGCCCCATGCCAATTGTTTAAATCGTGACATCTAAAATAAAGCATTGGGACTTGTAACGCTAACTCATATGTGATGAATATTCAATCTAGAGTAAAATTGTGGTATCTTTAAATTGCTGTAGACTGATAAAAGGGAAAATATAAGAATAAAGCAACACTACCAAAAAAAAAAAATGCACCTATCATCAATTGATTTCAATGTGACTACATCAAAATGGTAGTAACTAAACAAGTTTCCTTCTTGACAAATCATTTTAAATAAGTTTCCTTCTTGACAAATCATTTCAAAGAACATAATACTTATGACTAACATTTTAACAATGGATTAATAGTCTTAGCTAGTTTCGTGTCAGCAAGTGCTTAGTTCTAATCCTTCTGGGTCAGTCACAATAGTCTATGCTAATAGGTTTACTATGGATGCAATTCATGAATGTGGGGAAGCATGCCTTGGGTTTCCTCATGAAATTTTGCTTGAAAAAAATATCAACCACGAGTGGAGAACAATTACTACGACAAAGGTAGTCAAAAACCCTAACATGAGTTTGAGAATATATATGGAAAGTATACTGAAGTAGAAAGCTAACATATTAGTTTCATTAAAATTCCAAGGCATTTATTGTTTTCAAATGAAAAATCAATGTAACCTTTGACAAGTGGAATGAGTATATTCAGTAGTGTTACACAACCATCACTATTTTTCTTATGCGATCTTGGATAGTAAAGCACCTTATTGCAAGTGACTAGATTAAAACCCATAAATGCATCTAGAATAAAAGAATACACATAAAATGTAAATGCTAAAGACTCAAGAAAATTTAAAATGCAATCTAATTTGGGAGTTATGCATGTAAGAATCATACCTCCATAGTAATGGCTCTTCGAAAATTTCTTTCTTTTGTTTTTTTTTGTGTAACCAAGCAACAAATCCAATATTTTGTAAAGCAACACAACTCATCTTAATGAAAGAGAAATAACTTATTTTCAAATTAATGCAAGACTTATTGATATAATGAATAAAACTTACGTTTCTAGTCTTCTCATTTAGGACAAACTGTCGTCTACTCTAGCCATTAGTCTGAGCACTTTACTTCAGCAAAAACCCTTAAAATGTCCTTCTTAATAAACATTTTTCTGTACTTCCTGTGTATTTGAGGATAACTCTTTGGTAAATAATCATGCAGATGTATTTCTGTATATCCCGTGTGCATCAGAGAGTAGACTCTACTTATCATTTTTACTCCAGGATGTTGGGCGTTGGGGTGCCACTAGTTCCCTCAAAATAGAGTTTCAATGCCATTGAAGTGGAACTTCAATTACATTCAATGCATCTTAGAAGATTCTATTGCTGCACAAAAAAAAACAGAGATAGCATCCTTACACAGAGATACAAGTCTGTCCAAGAATTCTCACAGCAGATAGATGCCTCTTGCCTCATGCTCTGTTATTCTATGCCACCTAGGCTCTTATTGTTTTCTCTTTTCCCTTGGATGTTACATTTCCCAACAGAATGAACCCTAAGAACCAATATAACAAGCAGATTTAATGGAGGTTGTTTCGACTACCATCCATACAAGAAATCCTTGTTGATAGGCTAACATAAAAACATTTGTTGGGTTGTTGCAATTTATTGCAATACATATAGCAAATTCTCTTTTCCTAGTAGTTATAAAAATCGAAAAAATAAAAATAAAATCTACTAATAGATTGGATTTTCCAGTAGTTCATGCCCTTTGATACCCATGAGAGGCAATTTGATTGGAAACCAGTTATTTGGTAGAACTATTTCTTCCCAAGGCATCGATTTTTTTTTACCCTTTTACTGATGTCAATTCATTGCCAATTCAACAAGGAATGATTCACCATCAAGATGTTCTATTTCACCAACAAAGATTGATTTTCTGTGCCAGCAATCAATTTATGGAAATGTTTGAATATTTGGAATCATTAAAAATGAACAATATTAAAGAAATCGATGATTGAATCAAAGAGGAAGTCGACTTGCTTCTAGGAGTGGATTTTGCAGCAGAACCAATGATTTTTGCAACACATATATTCAAGTCTGTTACAGTGATCGATTTACCTTTCCTCAATTGATATTGTTTTCATAGTGTTGAACCTTTGGTCAATTTGTCTTCTAGAGTGTCATTCCTTCGATGTGATACCTTCACTTATCATATACCAATCCAAGAATAAATGTACGGATACTGTGGTGAGCAATGAAACTGAAAATTTGAATTTGAATAAGTGTTATCAGAAATATTGAGGGATTTGAATCTCCACAAATTTCTAGAGTTGGGGAAGAATCTATATCTTGTAAAGAGGACTACATTTTGCAAGTGAGGCAATGTCTGAGATTGTTGCTTGGATGTTGGAATTCTGGAAAAGGAATAGAAGCTGGCGATTTGCATGTTATATATGAAAGAACATTTTCAACAAATTTAAATCTAAATGAATTAGGTTTTACATCAATCGAGGAGCTAGTGAACTTCTGGTCGAATATCACTTTATGACTGGACTCGAAGCCTAACATTCTCTTCCTTCAACCATATGTTGAGAATAAGTGCATTGTGAAGATAGTTTGCATAGGATTATGTGAAACTGTTTTCTCTGTACTCTTGAACAATTTTCCCGATGGCATGGATGTTTACAATTTAATACAGTCTGCTAATCAATATTATTATGGAAACTTGGGGAAGATTCTGAAAAATGATGGCTACTTTACTTATGACATATCATATACTGATACATTTATTAGAGATGAACAACACAATCCCCAACTAATTGCTCAAAATCTCTCCAGTCACTTTTTCAAGATATGCCAGATTTTGTGCACCAAGGTTGTCAAGAAGATGGATCACTTATTGATAAATTGCATGGAAAATACTTTCCCATATTGGACTTCCCAGATTGTGGTTTGGATGGTTTTCTACCTAAGATATCTGGCCAATTAATTTGTGTTTAGAAGAAGCTACCACATCCATGGCTTGTCAAACCTCTTTTTGGATTTTATAACTTAAAAATCAGTCTTTAGAGTTTAGATACACAATTAAAATAATCTCACCGTCAGCTATAATTTCTATGTGATATATTGCATTGGTATCATTCACCCCTTCGTGACATATAACATTTTAACTCTTTCCATGTCTAGGCTGCAAAGGGACATTTAGTTCATTTCTAGATTGACATGAAAATGGTAACAATCTAAATCCTGGATCTATTTAGTAGGTCTGATTCCATTTTTTGGCATGAAAGGTAAGCTCAACCATTGTAACGTCCCCAACCTCCCATCTCTGGGCCACATCACACAATCTCAACTTCAGCATCTGTGATTTTCTTTGTAGCAACCCAAGCTCACTACTGGACCATGCTACTTCAAAAATCCTAGTGTGCGAATACTATTTATATATCTCCCTGTTACAAGTAGACCGAAATACTGTGCACATTCTTAAGGCACTGCGCCCAGACTAGTGGCGAGGCTCGCTCTACGGGTGCACTTCTTTTAATACAATTATAGCAGCAGAATAAATGTCACAAATCCTATGTGTGGTTTATCCCTTCAGTACACACATATATATCTGTGTGCGCAACGCTTCTGCGCACCAAGTACTACTACACACGCAATCAATCCAATACTACCTGTATATTCTATCAGTTTTTGAGCACTGACTGCTTCATTACACACTCGATGAATCATACCATGCCTTGGTATCTTCTAATCATACCACATAGTTTAACTTAGAAGAATTCTTATTAACTGTCATACTTCTCATGAACCACAATATATATATATATATATATATATATATATATATATATATATATAAGACTAACATTGCATAGAATTAACCACAATATGCAGATGGAAATTCATACAGAATATGAATCCATTTTAAATATAATTTTAACAACTGCGCGCATGACTCAGACAGTCCTCTCGACCATAGACTTTGTTGCTTGTAATATTTCAGTAACAGGGCACCCCCGAGCTAGGGTTCAAACTCCACCAGGGAAACATGACTTCTAGTGTCAATCTATGGTCTAAGAATCAATGAAATTGCTCATTCCAAGGTGCCGAAAGATGCAACTAGTCTACAACCCATCATTCCCCACATGCCTGTCCCACCTAAAGAAGTGTGTCCCTTCTCTACTCAACATTCCTTCGGCTGCCCCACTTGTCTTCCAAGGCTTCAACAACAGGTCGGATTTGAAGTCTCAGAGCACTGTAACTAATGCCCAGTGCACCAGGGAACAATTTTCAACAAACTCTCACCTGGAGAGAATGCTCATGGGCCTGAAAACCCGCCTCTTCGACAACCTACAGGCCTAACAACCTGTTGCTTCAACAACATACAACTTTTCCCAAGCACAGGGACATACCCAACCATACGATATTGATGAAACAAACTCCTTTGCAGAGGAAAAATTCTCCGAGTCCACAGATAATAATTGATTCCCCCCAAAATACACTAAGGACAACAATATATATTGCATGCCTTAAAATTGACACTTGTCACATTCAGAGCTTATATATTGTCACATGTCAATATATATTTAGCCACTTAGTGACTCGTTCCCATCCCTTGGGAACTTAGGATAAATAATATATTCGTAAAGTTACACTCTTCGAAAATATTATTAAAATATTCCCCCCTTTTGCCTTTTTCGGTGGAGTGGGGCCCCCATCTCTTTTTGTTTGAGTCTATCTACGTGCAACAATGTTATTTTATTATTAACTTGAGTGTGGTACACTTTACAAGGACAGGCGCAGTGGCCTATTTGCGTCCCGACTCACCAACCCAATAGTCACACAAGTTCTCTATCCCCAAAGCATATACATTACAATCATCCCCGTACCCTCTCTTGAGTACACATAATACTGTGAAATATGCACACCCTCCTTTGATGTGCAATCCACACTCACTAGCTCAGGTACGCACAACACTATGGAATGTGTGCACCTTTTTCTTTGGTTACAAACCTCGTGCACTAATCATGTACATGCAAAACCAAAACGGCTCACTAGTCTATATGTTCATTACATTTACACTTATTTCCAATGGCTCACCAGCTTATATGGACAATTACGTCGCACACTACAAATGGGGTTCAGATTAGGGACATTACAATCATTTAATTTTCTACAACTAGAAAAGGTTTTTCTTATTTTAAGCTAGTTTAGTATTGGTTTGGTTTGAACTTGTGAAACTTGGATTCATACATTGGGCAATTTCTGATTTTTAATGTCCAAGCCGTATGCATCATCTGTGAGCTTAGGCGGGTTGAAAAAGTATTTACAAGTTCTTTATATTTGGATGGAATCTTTCAGAGTCCACCTGACACATTTTATACAAATATTTATTCTTAGTTGATGATTTAATAAGTTGGTCCATGACACTTGGGTTGTAAAAAATCGTTTAAATTGGACTGTTGTGAATAAGGATGATCTTCTGACCAAAAAATATCTCTTACCCAAAATTAACGCCCCTATAAAATCATCACTCACTCCTAAATTTAACCAAACTTCTACTTAAAAAAATAAAGCACCCATCTAAAATGGTATTTACATACTTTACCACTACAAATTGGCATGGACGAATGCTAGGTTGAGTTTCAGTCCTATATTGTAATTCTTTCTAACAATGTAGCTCAAATAGGGATTCAAAAGGGATATTAAAAAGTGTTCATTCTTGCCATCGTATTGGATTTTCCTATACCATGGCTAAGAAAAATCTACCCTCTCATGTCCATGATTTCCTAAGAGGTGAATCCAAGGAGCTTGATAATCCTATTTTTTTTTTTCGAAGAAATTTGAAGAATGATATTTCAAATATATTCCAGAATTAACACCTTCAAACCTTCAAAGTTATGGATAAATCTTGAAAATTGTTTCGAAAGGAAAAACTACAAATTAATATAAAGGAGCTTTTGTTCATGCTAGGAAATAAATCAAGACCACTAAAATTCACCATATGCATTATAACAGAAAATAACGATAGAAATCATAAGAGCAACTAAACAAACCACTACGATTTGTCAAGAACTTTAATTCTCTCACTGGGGTTGCCAAATTGAGTAAGCATTTTACACTAGGGTTGCCAAATGGAGTGAGAATTTTACAAACATAGGTAACAAAAAGGCACCATAATGCATGCCAACCATAGAAGCCTGAATTGGAAACAAATGTCACTAGGATTGCATATCATGTTTAGCATGATTATATTTTGTGGAGCTCTTCATCCTATTTTTTTATAGGTTTGATTGCTTAGAGGCATGTAACAATAGTATGTTAGGAATAATGTCTTCTCGAATGATATGCTTGTCCATGATGCTCCTATATGGTAAATTAACTTAAATAAATATAATTTTGCAATGGGAAAACACTACCATTAATGGATCATCCTCTGTTTTATTGGAATTTGAAATCACGGGTAGAACACTCAATTTAATAACTCTATGCTACAATTACAATTAGTACAATTAATAAGATGTAAAATTGTGCACAGTGATTAATAAGTTTTTTACCTCACGATTTTCTTTCATATCCATAGTTATTCCATATGGCAACTTTAACACTATCATTTTCATCACGGTTTGAAATTATTTTATATTTTTCAAAATCCATGTCCAAACATATAATTTTTATAACTTCTCTCACTTTTTAACTAATTTAGCCACTTTTTCTTTGTTACATGTATCATATATTTGCATAATTTTCCATCCATAACACCCCACCTTTCCTTCCTTTAAAGTAGTTCTATGTTCTTGACTGCCCTATTTCCTTCACTCTATCCAACATAACTGTAGTTTCCTCCAAAGCCTTCTCTCTACTTCAAATAAAATTTCATATTTTCCACACAAATTTACTTATAGAAAGAGAGGCCCCATGCATGCGCCAAATCCCTTAAGAAGGCAATACACACAATTTAGATTTGGCTTAAAATAAGGACCATCATCCTTTCACTATAGTTTACAAGATAAACAATCAATGATACAATAAGTAACGAAACATGGATTCCATTTACTTGTTTCCTTACACTTAAAGTCAATGACAATTTCAACTTGGAAGGCTTCTTGCTAGTAAGGATTTACATATTATAACGAAAATCCCTTCAATTAATCATGAAGAAAGCTGACAAAAATGAGAATAGAACATTTATTTCCATGTACTAAGAATTGAGTAGCCAAATCGTGGGACAATATTGCAAAGAAACAACTAAACAAAAAGAATCCTAGAGCACGACAAGATGCACAATAATTAAAATTAAAAATTATATCAAGAATTGTATTTCAACTCCATTTATTCTTGGAACTTAGTATGGAGGAAATTTTTGGTAATACAGACTAGGTAATCAATAGATTTCATGATTAAACAATGTAAAGTGATTATGTAGTTTTTTACTAGCTTGGAATTTTCTACAGCCATGTCTGCTCTGCAAAATATAGAAGTCTTTCATTTATCTCTTTTACTACGAGAGAAAATTTATTTTTCTTAGTAAATAAAGTGTATCTGTAAGAATTCAAGTATTCCCAAAAATATCTTAGACATGGAATTTACCTCAAACAAACATTTAGCAAGAATGGAACTTGGGACACGCAGTTAACAATTTGAACGTGTGTTGCTTTACCAAATTCCCATTTCTTCATATTTCAAAAATATAACTATGATCCTCACATTATCCACATTATGTTACCAAAAACGATAAGAAAGAAATGTGATGCAGGGATTTTCGAGGGTCATAGCTTTTGACTCAGTCATCCATTTGGGTTGAAATTTTACAGGGATTTATGTCTCAAAGAGTTCACTGATGTGTCGATCTGATCCATTAGATCAGACATTGTTTCCACACTTTTTTGGGGCCAAATTCCTTCATATAAGGCCTCAAATTGGGGTTTTTGTGTTTTTTCAAAAAATTTTAAAATAATAATTATCAATTATCTCTTAGTTTATGCACCTATTTAGAAAAGCGAATTCAAAAATAATGTCTCTCTAGTTAGCTTTTAGTTATTGGTCAGTTTTAGAGTCATGCAATAATTTTCTAAAATTAGTTATTTTTCTAAAATTAGCGGTTTTCGAAAATATGAAATAGTAGTTATAAGGGGTTGAACTTCCATTGTAATAGTTATGATGGAGAAGGAAATAAAGATAATTATTTTCCATTCTTGTGTGTTTTCATGGTTTTTAGATCTCGTGAATGAATCAAAATAAATTGGCTACATCAAAATGGAACAAGACACATATACCAAGGCTAGAGGATTTGGGGGATGAGAAATGTGAACCCATTTATGTATTGTGTATATTAAACATATAAAATTGATTATTAATGTACTAATCTAGTGCAAACATAGGAATGGTAGCAATAATGGTGTAAGCATAGGAATCTTAACAAGAATGAGAACATAACCAAATGAGAAATGGGTTTCCTAGTCATGTTTATGATAGCATACCCTTGTATTCCAGTTGAATTTGTATTACTACAATTAAGTACTTGAACTTTGCAAACCCAATTCAAGTTCTCTATGACCAAGGTTTCACCACCTCTTCAGTAATGTGATACATACATCTTAAACTTACTATAAAATATGGAATATACCTCCTAATGTCTAGGTATGTGGTCGTAGTTATAATACATGCTTCAACTATCTTCTTTTTCATTCAAAAAATTCCTCAAATGTGGCATGTCATTTTGTAGTCTTCCATACCTCTAGTTTTCCCTAGAATTTGCAAACCCTTTGGAACATTCTCGATTAATAGCCACAAGAAGGGAGTCAAGCTAGTGAAAGTGGGGGTTGTTAGAGCCCCACCCATATTTGATAGTGCAAGCAATGTCCCACCTCTTAATCGGTGGTGGATGCTAACCGTTGTGGTGTTAAGAAAGCATCTCCAAAAAAACATTATCAATTACTATTTTAATCTATAATAGGAAACTACATTTTCATGTTTCTTGCTTCATGGGGATCTCATGTTTGCAAATCATATTAAATTGGAATTTCGGGCATCTTGTGCAACTTGCAATAGTAATTGAAAATGGTGGTTCCCATTAACATTTTGGAAATAATAATTCATCACATCTCATTAGACATTGTTATTTCCAAAAAGAGGGAATTGCGCTTGCTTGTCTCTTGATTGGCACTTGAAGAAAATAAAGTTTGCAGAGAAAATAATATTTTGCAGCGTGTTGCAATATCATGAAAAGAGGTTTCACGACGAACGACCCAAGTAATCAATGACTAAAGTTGTACATACAAAGAAAATATGATAGACATTAAAAATACTTGTCTTCAAAGTAACATATATTTATAATTCTTGTCTTCAAAGTAACATATATTTATAATACTTGTCTTCAAAGTAACAGATGGTAAAGTGTATGCACATGGCCATAAGAAAAAAAAAAGTTGTATATAATAACAACACACTAAATAATCAAAGGGAAATACCATCCTCTATTGTAGAGAATCTAAGAACATAGGGAGAATGTTTTCCCTCCATTGCACAGAGCAAAAAAAAACTAGGGAAAATTTAAGCATATATTGCAAAGAATAGAAATCCCAAGGGTTAATTTTAGTGCCCATGGAAATGAATTTTATTGGGTTGAAATGACTACCCCCATGGTGGATTGAAAAGGGAAGAAAGAGTGGGTTAAACAATCTCCTACAAAATCTTAGCTTGTTATGTCTCTTACAGAGTTATATTAGCACAAGTTCTTCAGTTTCATTGTTAAATAACATCTTTCCATGGGAGGATCACGGGAGGAGCAAAAATGAAGTGTCAGGATTTCGATGTTTTCCACGGAAGGAGCACGAGAAGAGGAAAAATGAGAAAGATTGGAATTTCCCAACGTTTTATATTACCCCCAACCTCCTTCCCCCAAAACCCTAGCACCCCGTAATACCTATATTGATGTCTAAAGTTAAACCCCCCCCCCTCCACCCCTTATTATACATCAATATATTGACTTACATTTTGACCCATTTTTATACCCCTTTTATGAACGAACATGCTAATGTATTTCCTACTCAGTGAAGTCCCTGTGGGTTAGACTAGCTACCCAACTAGTGTAGGACTTGAGGCATGTAGTGTGTGGAGACATGAAAAAGTTGGTTGAAGTATGGATGCAACATAGAGTCATGAGGATTTCAACACTTATATATTTTTGAATTTTTGGTTGAGGTCGCAACAACAGTTGAGGTAGCAATAGCAAAACAAAGAACGATCATTGGAATGGAGCAGTGACAGCTTGGACATTGCAGACAAAGTTGGGGAAGAGATGTCTTTCCATCATAAAGGACAATTTGGTCATAGACAACTTTGGGCAGAGGACAATGTGGATGGTTGCATAGGTTGCAAATGATTATTGTGCGAGTTGGAAACTTAGGGTTTCCACTTTGACAAAATCTTAGGGTTTCCAGTTGGCACAAAAGTTGGGGTTTCTAGCAAACTTAGTTGCGATGGGGGGCACAAGTTCAAGCAGAGACTTGGAGATCAAAGATTTTGTGGATGTTGTTGAGGATGACAATAAATTGAGGTGGGGGAGGATGTAAGGCTTAAAACACCAAGCCTTGGCATGTGCACTTCCATCAAAGACCAAAATGGAGGAAATCGGGCAGGCAGGATGTTCGATGCGAATGATAAAACAAAAGTCTTCATATAAGGGAGAGTTGGGGTTCCTTGGGCACACGACATGATACCAGATGACTCCACCCAAGGTGCCTTATGACACAAGTCAAACGATGGATGGTTTGATGAAGGGTTGAGGGCATGACTTGGGCACTCCACCAACAAAGAAAAACCGACTAAGGCATGGGGGGTGCACTTAGGAAAGTTAGCTCGACTCACCTAAGTGGTTCGCACAACCAAGACGATGAGTCCGTTAGAAGGATTAGTGGGTTTTCCAGAAGACAATACGAAGCGTTCAGTGGGTTAGCTAGGCAAGACGCCCGAACATGCCCACATGACACTAGTAAATTTGGGTCATTTTGCGATGGCCATTTTGACGTTCTTGTGACGTTATGTTGTGGAGATTGTGACGAATCTTGGGCCCCTCAAACATCGCTTCAACTGTCGTCGAAAGTGAAACTAATTTGGGATAACATCACAAGAGAGAGGACCTATGGAGGTCGTTGCAAGAGAGATGACCTACGTATGTCGTCGTAAGAGAGACACCCAACGGTCATCGTCGCAAGAAAGATAACTGAAGATGATCATCACAATAACGAAAACCTAGGATGATCGTCGCACAAATGATAACTGAGGATGATCATCGCAAGAGAGATGTCAAAAAATTATTTTTCGCAAGAACGACAAACAAAGATTATCATCACAAGAGAGACAACCGAGTATGATCATCACACGAACAAAAACCTAGGATGATCATTGCAAGAGAGACGACCGACCTATCCTAGTTTCTACGACAAACATGTCGTTGCAAGAGCGACGAAATATATCTATTTTAAAAAAATAGATATATTGATGGGAAGGTTAAAAAAGGCACAAAGCAATTAAATTTGGCAAATAAATAAATTAGATTGGGTCCAAAATAACTTTGATCACGATCCATCAGAATTGATGGTCGGGAAGCATTGCAGAATTTGAAGTTGTGTGGGGGATAATTCTGAAGGGTGGTCCTGCAATCCAAACCGTGTTTCCATTGAGGAGTATGTGTCAACATCGGTTTGATTGCGAAATGACAAGTGGGTTGTTCCAAAACCACCAATCCACATCTCCACAAATTGAAAAATATAAAGTGTCGATGTGACATTTTCATTATTTATTATTTTCAAACACGGGAACCGTTGGAACACTATCGCAACTGCCATTTTCTGTTGCAACCCAACTTTGCACCATTACATTTCACATCCAGGTATTTATCCCGTCACCATGGATCCCATAATATTGTCAGTAGCAGAGCAAGACCCTGAAAGTAATGAGGATGCCCTAATTGACATAGATGCATATGTAATTGATCTCAATATCACTATTTCCCCCATTTTTGTGTCTTGAAGCAACTTGGTTGATATAAAGGGAACAAATATTCATTTTTTAGAAACATTCCACACCTCCATTGTCCCATATGTTGTCGATCTTTCTTTCCCATTTCTTGAGTTCGTAGGTTGGTGCACTGAGCAATATTCCCATTCAGAAAGGGTAATTGTCAATAAACATGGGTCTCTATTCCTGTGTAGAATAGATAGTCTATCAGTTTGAAAGTAACTCAATATACTAGAAGCATTTTCTGTAAATTATGAGTCATTCAACGAAGAAAATATGATTAGGTTTTATAGAGAATGTCATCCAGAGCTCAAAAGTCAATTTCTACAACAAATCATTAAACCTAAACAAATGTCAGAGAGTCTGTCCTTACCAATGAGTATCAACATGATGGTCATTGAAGTTCAGTGGGTCTGTTCCCTGTTGAGTTAGGTCCTAGGTCTAGATAGTGATAAATATGTTGTTGAAGTCATGCTTGGTTTTCTTTTGATTTTTTTCACGTCAGAGTCTGGTCAGTCAGTCCGAATTAATTTTGATAAATTCCTAGCTGACACCATTCACAAGTAGCTAGTGAATTTCCACTTTTTGAGACATTTTAGATATTATACATATATGTTAAATATTTTCTTAGCAAGTAACCATGGATAAATCCCTGAAGCAACTTTTGTATCTACTGAATGTAAAAGAATCACTTTGCTCATATTCATCAACAAGGTCATGTCAAGAGTCTATTCTCTGATTTTTAATGCAAGTTTATCCAGAGTTTTGGAGGACATGAAAATTCACCTGCAGCCAAATCCATAAAACAGAGTAGGAGATTGGGTACTTTTTATGCATTCAACAGTGATTTGGGTATATGGTTTTCATGAGTCTTCTTACTTGTTACCTATTTTATTAACTCCCATGTTTTTTTCTCTTAAGTTAATCAAGCATAGAATCATCTCTGAGACAAAGAACTTCATCAATTTGCACAGAGCCTCTAACATTAAATTCCCATTTGTTATTGGTCCTTTTGTTGTTAAGTCCATATCATGTTTATCACAGGTTAAGGCAAAACTCAAAGATTTTTGTTTTTCAAAAATACAAGGAAGAAAATATGATCCACATCAGATCATATCCAAGAGAATATAGATGAATAAAAATGCACCTTACGAACATGAATTCGTTGAAGGCTTGGAAAAATTAGCTAATCTAGAAGTGTGTATTGATGTGGAAGCACCTTTGCAGCAAGTACAAACACATCAAGCTCCTCAAAAGTTGGTGATTAAAATTCCCAAAGCCAGTGTGTGCAAAAAAAGAAGCATTTAAGAGACTATGGATATTGATGTTGAACAAACTGCTAAAAATGGTGCAGACCCCCGAACCCTCGGGTCGAGGTCCGCGTAGGATCACTCAAAATCTGCCCTTGGGCTGAAACGACTCCTTTGTTTTGCTGGAATGTCCAACAATTCCACAGGTCCTTTTTAAAACTCGCCCTATGTAGACTGAACCCCAGGCGCGAGCCTTACTCTCCTATACGACCACGATCTGGTCTTTATACAGGCGTCTCTCACTTCTCGGAAGTTCACGAGTTCGGGCATTGAACTCTTTTGCTCCTCTTCTATGAAACCCCGAGATGCGATAGTCAGCAACAGTTTGACTTCCTTTTCGCACCCCTCGTAACTCGCAATCTCACGAGTTGGAGTGTAGACCCTTTGTGCTTCCCCTTTGCGAAATCCCGAGATGTGATAGGGTAGCTAAGGGTTGACCCCTCGATGTGAAAATACACGCCACTTGTCACCCTTGTGGTCCCCACCTGACAGATGTTCCATGCATTCACACGAGCTCTCGACTCTTCTCCACTTCGCAACACCTGCACTATTCCTCTGTCCCTTCAAAGCTCCGAGCTCTGAAATGAGAGTTCATGGGAGATTCGATGACCCTCGTTGGATTGAATCTATCGACCCTACTTCTACTGAGATTATAATTAGAAAAGCACTTGTTTTAATTCCCCTTGCTCCTTTGCAAGATCTAACAGCTCTCGGATCTTCGGTACTTCTCCACGGAGAATTCCGACCGTTCGTTCCCTCCTTCAAGAACCTCTGTGAAATGAACTAATGTTCCTTCGCCAGAATTTATCCTCCTGCAAAGCGACTTCGCTTCACCTCCCTTTGAGTACTTCAAAGGCACTGACCCTCTTGAGCTTTCTTTGCCAAGTCGAGTCTCCAAAAAGACCCCTGCACGCACTCCTTGTGGCAAACCCTTCAAATACTTCTAAGTATTTGATCTCTCGACTCTGTGCACCTTCTGCAACAACAGTCCTTCAACTCTCTCCTTGGTTGATAAGTTCTAAGCTTTCAACCAGCCTGCACACACCTTGCACGGATTAAGTTCTTCACCTGCACTTCTGCTGAAATGAGAACAACGGTATCCCTCCTGAACTTTCAGAGATAAACTCTGAACCTTGTCAACGCACACCTTGCGGACGCTTTCACTGCACTCCTTGCAGGAACTTCTCTCACTCAGGAAGAGAAATAATTGAAACTCATTCTCTCTCTCTCTCTCAGACTTCATACATTCAACATGAAATCCTACATACACACAGTATTAAAGAAAATACATAATAGAGAGAATTAAACCACTATAAACATGCCATTCACCATGTATAAACATAAAACATCATAACACCATGAGTCTGATTCAAAGCTCCATATATTCAATCAAAGATTCTATACATGGGTTCTTCTCTACAACTCTCTGCTACAATTCTCTCCTTCTCTTTCTCTATGCTAATGTTCATAATTATCTTACAATGATACAAAGATGAGGGTGTCTATAGTTGTTTTCCCTCCTACGCTCTAAACTGTCTAATCTATTAATTCAAACCTACCTACTTTCATTAACTGGGCTTAAATGCCTTAATGTTTTACAGATGAGAGCAATCGCTCAAGATCTGTTTACAACCTCCAAGATATAAATGAAAGTACACCATCTTCCTAACTATTACATTAATATCCGCTCCCTTAAACTTTTGAAACATTTCAAATCGTGAAAAAAATGCGTGTTGCACTTTCCAGCCGTCCTTCGCCTTTTACGTTGCTTGCTTGCTTACGATGCTCCTACATCATATTCTCTCGCTTGAAAATTTTCATGAACTCCTGTTCATGAGCTCTTGCACGGTCTGTCCATGCTTCTGAATTTTTTTTTCATCCTCCCAGCTGACATCTTCAACTAGATGTCCCTTCCATTTGAACAAGTATTCAAAATATTCTTTTCTCCTGGTCTTCCTGCTGACTCTCTTGTCAAGTATACTTTCCATCTGTGGGTTTTCAGCTACAGGCATTTGTTTGATCCACTGAACCTCTGTTTTTTCATCCTCTACTTCTTCAACTTTGTAAGGGTACAAATCTAAGATGTTGAATATCGGTGAAATTCCGATCCCATCGGGTAATTCAATCTCATATGCGTTTGCCCCAAATTTCCTTATGACTCTGCATGGTCCAATCTTTTTCATTTTCAGTTTGTTATATGTTCCCCTTGGGAACCTTTCCTTCCTTAGATGTGCAAGAATCAGATCCCTAACTTCAAATTGAAGTTCTCACCTGTGTTGATCTGCTCTGCGCTTATACTCCTGGCTGGAACTCTGCAATTTCTCCTTGACTCAGTTGTGAAGCTCCTTCATCGCTTCTGCAAAGTCCTCTGCACTAGCACTCCTGAATTCAATTTGTTCTGAATCTTTCAATTCAGAAACTCCCCTGGGTTGCATTCCATATACAATCTGAAATGGACTCTGCCCTGTGCTTCTATTGATCGAATCATTATAAGCAAATTCCGCCTATGGCAAAATGTGATCCCACTGACTGTGGTGTTCAGTCACTAGTCTCCTCAACAAATCTCCCAAGATTCTGTTCACAACTTCTGCCTGCCCATCCGTCTGAGGATGATAAGCTGAGCTAAAAGACAAACTTGTCCCCAGCTTCTTCCATAAAGTGCTCCAGAAATGTCCTACGAACTTGGTATCTCGATCTGAAACTATACTCCTTGGAAAACCGTGAAGTCTGGCGACTTCTTTGAAAAACAGGGTCGCAATATGAGTTGCGTCGCTGGTTTTCTGGCATGGTATGAAATGTGCCATCTTTGAAAATCTGTCTACCACCACAAAGATTGAATCACATCCTCTTTATGTCCTTGGCAGCCCCAATATCAAATCCATGCTCACTGCATCCCACGACCTCTCTGGTATGGGTAATGGCTAATACAACCCTGTGTTCTGCCTCTTCCCTTTTGTGTTCTGACAAATCCTGCATCTGTCCATAAATTTCTTAACATCCGTCCTCATCCCTGGCCAAAAATATGCACCATTCAACTTTGAGAACGTCTTGTCATGACCGAAATGTCCGACCAATCCTCCACTGTGTTTTTCCTTCAGCGGGTTATCCCTCATGGAGCATTTTGGAATACATAACCGATTGCCCCTGAATAATAATCCATCCTGGATCATATATTCGGTCCATTGGCTTCTGTCCCTGAGAATTGGATTCTTAGATGCCTCATAAGCTTCTTTAAAAGTTGGGTCATCCTTGTACATTTCTTTGAGGTTATCAAAACCCAAAGTTTTGACTTTGAATTCCTACATAAGCAAACATTTCCTGCTCAAAGCATCAACAACTTTGTTAGCAGTTCCAGAAATATGCTTAATCACAAAAGTAAAATTCTGCATGTATTCAACCCATTTAGCATTCTTTTGGTTCAACTTGTCCTGTTGAGTCACGAATTGCAAAGCGTGATTATCGTTGTACAAAACAAACTCTTTAGGAACCAAATAATGTCTCCATTTCTTTAGCGCTTGTATGACAACATAAAATTCTTTGTCATATGTTGAGTATTTAATCTTCACTTCATTCAATTTCTTGCTAAAGTATGCAACTGACCTGTCGTCTTGGCTCAAGACTGCTCTAATTGCAAACCCACTCGCGTCACACTTGACCTGAAATGTCTTGCTGAAGTCTGGCAACACCAGAATTGGCTGCTTAGTGATCTTCTTCTTCAACAAATTGAAAATTTTCTCTGCTTCCTCTGTCCAGTGAAAATATTTATGTCTTTTCTTCACCGTGTCTATCATTGGTGCGCTAATCCCACTGAAAATTTGGATGAATTTCTGGTAGAAACTAGCTAAGCCATGGAAGATTCGAACTTCAAACACACCTTTCGGTGATGGCCAATTCTTAATCGCTTCCACCTTTTTAGGATCCATCTTTAGCTCATTTGCAGAGATAACAAAACCGAAATGAATGAGTTTTGTCCTCATAAATGAGGATTTCTTCATGTTTATCAGCAACTTCTCTTGCTGTAATCTCCTCATCACTGCAGCTAAATGCTTCAAGTGTTCTGCTTCTGTCTTGTTGAAAATCAATATATCATCAAGATATACAATAACTAATTTCTCGATGAACTCCTTCAGGACTTCATTCATCAATATCATGAAAGTACTAGGCGCATTTGTTAAGCCAAATGGCATAACAAGCCATTCATACATCCCTTCATTCATCTTGAATGATGTCTTCCATTCATCACCTTCTCTCATACGAATCTGATGATATCCGCTTTTCAAATCAATCTTTGAAAAGAATCTTGCTCCACTCAAGCAATCCATCAAGTCATCCATCCTTGGCAATGGAAATCTGTATCTGATGGTAATCTTATTGATTTCCCTCGAGTTGGTACACATCCTCCAGCCTCCATCTTTCTTTGGGCTGAGCACTGTTGGAACAACACATGGACTCAATCTCTCTCTAACCAATCCTTTGTCCATTAAATCTTGGACCTGTCTCTTGAATTCTTCATTCTCCTGCGGCATCAACTTGTGCATTTCTTTGTTTGGTAAACTAGCTCCAGGTATAAGATCAATGTCATGACTTATACTCCTGATCGGTGGCAACGAACAAGGTAGTTCGTCCACTACTATATCAGCGAACTCTTCCAGCAATTTTTGGATTTCTTCTGGTAAATCATCCACTCTTGTACTGGTCAAAATAATTCTAGGCTTCCTAACCATAATAAATTGTGTGTCTTTCTTCTTCTTAACCTCATTAAGAAGTTCCTTCCCACTCATGAGAAGTACAGTGTTGCTCACCTCTGTTTTCTCTTCTTTGTCCTTAATCGACAACAACATGTGAGTCCTACCATTCTTCTCCAGGGTGTATGTGTTCTTTCTTCTATCATGAATCACATTCCTGTCATATTGCCACGGTCTACCCAGCAGTAGATGACAAACATCCATGGGAATGACATCATATAATATTTCATCCTTATATCCTCCTATTTTAAATTCAACTAAACATTGTTTAGTGACATTTACCTGATGCCCTTTTTGTAGCCATGGAACTCTGTATGGGCTTGGATGTTCAACAATCTCTAGCTCCAACTTTTCTACCATCTCTGTAGAAATGAGATTATCTGTGCTACCACTGTCCACGATGACTTTGCATACCCTGTCTTTAGTCTTGCAAGCAGTTCGAAAAAGTCTATTCCTTTGGGCCAGGTTCTCTGCCTCTTTCTATGGCATTAAGAGAACTTTCCTCATCATTAAGGATCTTCCACCCTCAACATATTTTGCCTCATTCCGTCTTTGTTCTTCGACAATGTGAGTTTCACCACCTTCTTTCTTCCTATCTGGACACTCATAGAATTTATGTCTGTTTTTCCCATAGACAAAGAATTTCACTTCACCTCCTCTGCCTCTTCCTCTTCCTCTGGCTCAAGGAAAAGTATTTCCATCAGCATACTGCCCTCTCTGTGAGCTTTCACCTCTCTCACGCTGAGATTGAGGTTTCTTTCCTTCTTCTTTAGATTTCTGAGTCCTGTCTTGGGCAATTGTTTTGCCTCTGGCTTGACTTCTAGCTCGGCCTCTTAGACCTTACTTTCGACTCATCTTCTCTTCAGCTTTCAGAGCCATCTGATAAGCATCTTCCACATTCCGAATGATCATCATACTCATCTCATCTTGGATGTCATATCGCAGACCATTCATGTACCTGGCAACCTTTTCATTATCGCTTTCCCAATGACCTGCTCTGATGTTTATCTTGTAGAACTATTCAGTGTATTCTTTCACTGACATCAACTTCTATCTCAAATTATGCATCCTCCGAAACATAGTGATCTGATAATCCTTGGGTATGAATTTGGCTTTCATCTTTGCAACCATTCTATCCCAACTCTTGATTTTCTGCTTACCCTTGCAACGTCTGTCAGCCTGTAGTTCATCCCACCACAACGCTGCATGCCCTTTAAGTCTTGTGACAACATGTTTGACCTTCTTGTCTTCCTCAACATCCTCATAGTCGAAGTATTTATCCAAAGTTCTAATCCAGTCTAGAAGCTCTTCAACATCTAAGTTTCCTTCATATATGGGAATCTCCATTTTTGCCCTGGCACCTATCCTTGCAACAACCTTGAATAGGCGTTCATCTACAACATCTTCGACTGATACTTCTTCTCCTTCGTCTCCAGCTTCATTTTCACTGTCAGCCTCGCTGATATCTCCAACGTCGACTGTGCGTCTCTGTGTTGTCTCCATGGCATCAATCCTGGCATGTAGTTCGCGCATTTCTCTTTCACTGCTGGATCAGGCATTGGTCTATCTCTTCTTCTCAATAGCATGGCTGAGAAATGTTTCTCTTTTCTCTGTTATAGAAAGCAAAGAACTTTTTCTGGGCTCTGATACCACTTTGGTGCAGACCCCCGAACCCTCGGGTCGAGGTCCATGCAGGATCGCTCAAAATCTTCCCTTGGGCAGAAACGACTCCTTTGTTTTGCTGGAATGTCCAGCAATTCCACAGGTCCTTTTTAAAACTCGCCCTATGTACACTGAATCCCAAGTGCAAGACTTACTCTCCTATACGACCATGATCTGGTCTTTATATAGGCGTCTCTCGCTTCTCGAAAGTTCATGATTTCGAGCGTTGAACTCTCGTGCTCCTCTTCTACGAAACCCCGAGACGCGAAAGTCAGCGGCGGTTTGACTTGCTTTTCGCACCCCTCATAACTCGCAATCTCGCGAGTTGGAGTGTATACCCTTTGTGCTTTCCCTTTGCGAAATCCCAAGATGCGATAGGGTAGCTAAGGGTTGACCCCTCGATGCGCGAATACACGCCACCTATCACCCTTGCTGTCCCCACCTGGCAAATGTGCCACACATTCACACGAGCTGTCGGCTTTCGCAACTCCTGCACTATTCCTTTGTCCCTTCAAAGCTCCGAGCTCTGAAATGAGAGTTCATAGGAGATCCGACGACCCTCATTGGATTGAATCTATCGACCCTACTTCTCCTAAGCTTATAATTAGAAAAACACTCGTTTTAACTCCCCTTGCTCCTTTGCAAGATCTAACGGCTCTCGGATCTTCGGTACTTCTCCACGGAGAATTCTGACCGTTCGTTCCCTCCTTCAAGAACCTCTGCAAAATGAACCGATGTTCCTTCACCGGAATTTATCCTTCTGCAAAGCGACTTCGCTTTGCCTCCCTTTGAGTACTTCAAAGGCACTGACCCTCCTGAGCTTTCTTTGCCAACTCGAGTCTCCAAAAAGACCCCTACATGCACTCCTTGCAGAAAACCCTTCAAATACTTTTAAGTATTTGATCTCTCGATTATGTGCACCTTCTGTAAAAACATTCCTTCAACTCTCTCCTTGGTTGATAAGTTCTAAGCTTTCAACCAGCCTACGCACACCTTGCACGGCATCTGTGCTTCACCTACACTTCTGCTAAAATGAGAACAACGGTATCCCTCCTGAGCTTTCAGAGATAAACTCTGAACCTTGTCAACGCACACCTTGCGGATGCTTTCACTGCACTCCTTGCAGGAACTTCTCTCACTCAGGAAGAGAAACAATTGAAACTCATTCTCTCTCTCTCTCTCTCATACTTCATACATTCAACATGAAATCTTACATAGACACAGTATTAAAGCAAATGCATAATAGAGAGAATTAAACCACTTTAAACATACCATTCACCATGTATAAACATAAAACATCATAACACCATGAGTCTGATTCAAAGCTCCATATATTCAATCAAAGCTTTTATACATGGGTTTTTCTCTACAACTCTCTGCTACAACTCTCTCCTTCTCTTGCTCTATGCTGATGTTCATAATTATCTTACAATGATACAAAGATGAGGGTGTCTATAGTCATTTTCCCTCCTACACTCTAAACTGTCTAATCTATTAATTCAAACCTACCTACTTTCATTAACTGGGCTTAAATGCCTTAATGTTTTACAGATGAGAGCAATCGCTCAAGATCTGTTTACAACCTCCAAGATATAAATGCAAGTACACCATCTTCCTAACTATTACATTAATATCTACTCCCTTAAACTTTCGAAACATTTCAAACCGTGAAAAAAATGCGTGTTGCGCTTTCCAACTGTCCTTCGCCTTTTACGTTGCTTGCTTGTTTACGATGCTCTTGCATCAAAAAAGAAGATGAAAATTGTTCAACCAATGCAGATTGTAGATTTGGAAGATGAAGGACCCAAAGATCAAGTGAATTTGAACATTGTGGAAAGTGGTACCAGTATTGTAGAAATTGAGGAAAGAAGTCATCTTGAAAGTGAAGGCAACTCAAGAGCCTTTCACAGTCAAAAATATTATTTTGATAAAGCACATGATAGAACCTATCAGTCCAGAGAATACCTAGCTAAACAATATGCTGAAAAAACGAATGTGGCTTTGGGTGAAATTGGGGATTTGTTTCCTGAAGTGGAAAATTTTTCTCAACATAAAGCTTCCTTGTTCACTCTAAGGGATACTGAAAATAAAACTTTTAATATTGCAGTTGTAGAGGAGGATAAAGTGTCTGAGATTAAAATTAAATATGACAATATAAGTGCCCCTGACAAAGTGCAATTCCATAAGCAGACCAATGATTTGTTATATTCTGATTATTTGAGTTTAAATTTAAAAAATTCAAAGATGACATCCTTTGCTGCAAAATTAGAAGGACAACTAAGACAAGAAAAAAAACCAACAAAGCTTGGAAAAATCAAATTAAAAGGCTTGAGTATGAAGGATCTCAAGGTATGAAGTCTTTATTGGATGAAACAGATAAAATAATTCAGAGTTTGAAGAAAAACTTGAAGATGCAGCATGTTGTTAGCACAAGAATTTGCAGCTAGAAGAGGCCTGCCTCTCCATAAGAAACTAAATAACCTCTACAGGCATATACAAGCTTCTAACCTATCAAATCAAAGTTCTTGATTATTCTCGTCATACATAAGAGCACATACATTCCATAGTGCCATGGCACTGAGGAATTGTCTATATAGCATGGTCTGCCATTTTACTACCTAAAACGCTGCTAAATCTCCTAAGACTAATGGCGCTGCTAATATCCGAGGTTGCTACCCATTATGTCAATGTTAAAGTGAAGGCAATACTAAAAGTTTTTTAGGATACATAGGCGGGCGCTACCGAAATTTTGACAGTATACACAGGCGGGCGCTACCCAAATTCGCTACCTAAATTTTGACAGAAACCAAATTTTGCAAAGACGTTTCTGGCAATTTTGAGTGACAAACTTAAAACTTGTACTATGAACAAATGGGAAGGAATTTTCGAAAAATGGAGGAGGTTTTTGTTCATAACATACCAAATAAAAAAACCCTCTCTCATTTTTTAAAAATGTGCGATGATTAGATATTTATTTGAGATAGAAGTGGTGCTACGGAACGTGCTGCTGAAACTCTGTTTTAAGACTGTTGAATTGGCATTTTTGACCAATTGACTTCCAGGAGGATTTCTGGGTGAAATAAGATGAATTTTAAAAATAAAAAGGAGGTTATTATCAAGAACATACCCAATAACATTAACCTCTTTCATTTTTCACACAGGTTTCATGGTTTGGGATATTCGAAAGAATCTTTGAGCCCTATGTTTTCAGTTTTCATGATTTCCTGTTTGAGACATGTTTTTGCGACACCTGTTGTGGCCAGCTGGAGATGAATTTAAAGAAACCAAGAGATTTTTTTGTTCATAATGATATTATATACAAAAACCGTTCTCCAATTTTACACATATGTTATGGTTTGAGAATTACAAGTGGATTTTGAAGCCTATTTTTCAAAATTTTGCCTCCTGAAAAGCAGGAAATTAGTTAAAACGTGTCATTTTCTGTTTGTATTTGTTTCTATTTTGGGAAAGGGGTAGGATTTCAAATAGGTGAGATGGAAAGGACCAATATTGATATATATTCATTGTACAAGAGGGTAGGAGGGTTGGATTCATGATCCAAGAGAGGAGAGAGCTAGAGGAACAATTTATTTGCTCAATTGTAAGCCCGAGGGCCAGTTGTAATTAGCATTTCTGCCATTAGAGATTCATGAGAGTTGCTTATCAGAATTTGTGTTATTTGTTATTATTATATCTTGTCATATTTCTTGAATAATATTTATAGATTTTGAATATCTAAAGCTTCCTTTGGTTAATGAATTCATGAGCTGCAAAGGATTTGTGGTAATTACTTGTTAATCACAGATTATGTTCAAGCACTCTTCAATCTATATTACAGAAAGGATATATGTTATGTGGTTATTCTTCTCTTTGTTTACCTTATATTCTTCTATCCATCTTTGCATAAGCCTTTTGTTTGGTAGGCGACTTGATTGCCTTTGATCTGTAGGATGTTGTGACTCCATGCCCAATGGAATGTATTTGCAACAGTTTGATGCCCTCCTTTTTACTCTTCTCTTGTTGATCCACCTATTCAAACTATTTTAATCCATTTACATTTCTATGTTACCAAGATTAATCTCATTTGCAGTTTGGGAGCGACTCTTGGAGTGATAACACATGCTACAGAACACCCATAGACAACTGAATTTGTAGCTTTAGAGTAGGAGAAAGAAACATTTCAGAAAGAAGCATTGGATTATAAGGCTAAGATTTTGCAGCTGGAAAAGAAAAATATGGAATGGTCTCAAGAAAAATTAGAGTTGGTGACTAAATCCATGGTTTAGCCCCTGCTACAGGAACTAGATCAACCACTAAATACATTATTCAGGCTATGTCACAAGTCAGTCTAAAAGAAGGAGAGATCAAAGGATTAAAGGAAAATATGGAGAAATTGGAGCAGGAAGTGTGCACAAAGGATGAAAAGATATCCAAAGTTCAAAAGGGAAAAGTATCCTTGCATTAGAAGATTAATAAATTGAATTCAAGATTAAGAGGTAAAATTCTGTTGCAAGGAGCTAAACATATCATATGAGATTTTATAGCTACTGAGGCTACTAAATTTAGATCATATTTGAATTTTGTAAATGATAAGGATAATATAGCAATCACAACAAGGCATAGATGCACTGTTGTTAATGATAATTTATCCAAAAATCCATCTGAATGGGCACAAAATGTCATTAATCTTCTCTAGTCAGTTCCTCCTACAGATATTCAGACCATTGGGATAAAAGACAGGACTGCATTGATCATATGGGCTAGAAGGATTATTGCAAAACATGATCTTTTGAAATTAGTTATGAATAAAGAAACATAGATGGAACACAGTGTGCAAGATTTCAAAAATTTACTTGAAGAATTGTTCATAAAGGGACTTCCATCATTCTGGGATGGTAAAGGTAAGTTGCATGATCAAGAAGAATATAATGCACTCTTGAAGCAGTCAAGAATGGATCACTCCAAATTTGAAACTCTGGAGGAGGGTTTGAAAGGGGCTACTTTAGTTGATAAACTGAGTACATATTTCAAAATTCTAAATTAGTTTAAGACAATCAAACTTGGTCTACCTGTCATGTTGTATGCCACTTGTATTGAATTGGAAATCTTAATGAAAGAAATGACAGATTATGAGATTCCTTCTGAATTGCAATAGAAGGAAATAGTCAGATTGGGAAAGACCAAATATAATTTCCTAGGATCGAGTAAATTATTTCCAACTATCAACAAAAAGGAAGCAAATCAAATGAAGATACAATTGAAGTCAAAGGACGAAGATAAAGGACCAAACTGTAGGTATATCCGCAAATCCCATATTTTCTGAACTGAAATTTTATATTCTATTATAATCGATTCAAACCGAATGAAATGAATTTTTGTATAAATATTGTAGGTTTTGATGTATTTGTGGTTGGAAGAAGCACAAAGGACAAATTGTATTGATCATTGTAACAATTTCTGAATTTGAAAGAATACAAGTGGAGATGTCCAGATTGTTTTCATACCAAAGATTCATGTGGTGATGACCTAAAGTATGTGTTTCCTTTCATGTATGTTTTTCTAGTTTGATATTCTAAGGAGATAACTAAGGAGATCACATATCGAGGCCCACAGGTTCTATACATGGAGTACCGAGAGACAGATGACTTAAGCATGGCCCCTCTTTCCTTCAGTGCAGTCCATTCATCACTAGTAGCAATATCCATCCCACCGGCCTAGTCCTGAAGTAGCGCTGGGTATTGCTCCATGAGGTAATGAGTCCGAGTATAATGGTATGTATCACTATGATTTTTGAAGTACTTGAATATGTTGTATTGAATCCTTCTTCATTTCATGACGTTTTCTTGGAAATTATTCTCTTTGCCTCGTTTATGCCTGGAAGGGTAACATGGTACCCTAGTAATTTTCTTTCCCTGTAGGATGGGTTGCTATTGGGTGGGTCTATGAAAATTCATCGTATGTTCCCTCCATACTTAACACTTTCCATACTTATTCCTTCCATCCCTCCTATCCTTATTTGGGAATTGGGATTGGCTACGCTAGGAAGGGTTGTACCTTACCTTGTGGGAAGAAGGGGTTAAAGCCCCAGAGGGTAAAAGTAGCTGGAAAGAGTTAAAAGGAAATGTTGAAACCTTTGAGATGTTTCACACAGGGATCCATGAGAAAGATGTGAAAATATTCTCAGTAAGAAAAGGGGACCCAGTAAGAAAAGGGGACCCATAAGATACATAAACACTCAAGGTACTAGTTGATGGATAGGAGGTATCAGCACGAGACGACCTACTATGACCATGGGCATGTAGCGGTATGACACTACCACCTATCTGGTCACCAAACCAAGGTAGTGGCTCTTGGTGGCACAACCAAGAGAAATGGGGTCTCATCAAGAGCCAACCTTCTCATTTCCGTGAAATTTTTGTGGATAACGTTGTCACCTCTGGTCATCAAGCCAGGACAGTGGCCCTCAAATATTCCCTTGAAGCAAAAAAGAAAAAGATAAAAAGAAATAAAGCTAAGAATAAAAGGCAGTGAATGGGATGGGAAACAATTGCATTTATGACAAGGTGCAGATCACCCTCTACAAAGGCACCCACATGTAAGACTTTACATTTCCCTATTATTACATGCACCCATGCCCAAATACTTACCCTATGGCACCTCATACACTTACATGACTTGGATTAGATCCCACCTGGGAAACACCCCAAACTTAAGAGAGGTTAGCCCAGTAGGACACCATGAGACCTTCTCCAAACCTAACTTGTGAGGTTGCATAATGTCTTTGAGCATTTGTCTGGGTTAAGGGGGGTTTGATACACATGTTTGGGTAATTTAATTATTGGATGTGATTTACATGCTATTATCCATGTGACTTATGAAACCCTGGAGGGCGTACGTACTTATTGTCGCTGCAGGACCTTGCCCAGTGAACAGGTACACATGAGGGAATGATTAGCTTAGACCTTCATGGGGGCTTAAATCCCACAAATGGATATTGGAACCCCAGTCAGGGGTAAGAAGAAATTGAATATTTGCATCAAAAAACAGAAGGACGTTGCCTTCGTAGGCACCCTGATAGACCTAGACCCAGGGGGACCTTGCTCTTCCACATGGACAATGTCCCTTGAGGGTCCTATATGTCACCATCATAATCCTAGACGTCATCTAAAGTTAGGGTTTTTGTTTTGGAGGCATTTATGAGCCTGGTCGAACGTGTGGGCATCATTTGGGACCTCTTGAAGCCAAGTGCCCTACATTTTAGGATCAACGTTCCACCTTTAGGCCTCAATGTCACCCTAGAAGGGCATGAAGTCACCCTTGGATGTGTCTTTAGATGATAATTAATTTTTATTATGTCAAAATTGAATTTTATTGTAAATTGGCCAGGTCGACCTTATTTTGACTTGAAAATTAATTAAGGACAAAATTTTGTATAAATAAACATAAAGTGCTCTCATTTTTACATCACAACTCACCTCTCACAAGAGGGAGGACCAAAATTTCTCCCTAAAGGGGTCATTGGCTGAAATTACCAAGTCACACTTTCTTGGAGGCTATTTTGGATGCATTTCAGATTATTTCTTGGTGAAATTTTGGAAAATCTAGGGTTTTTGTGCTTGATTATTCTTGGTGAAGTAAGTAAATCTGTAATTTTCATTTCATGATAAATGTCTATGGTATGTTTACTTGTTAATATGTAATATTATGAAATTTCTTGCTTGAAACCCCAAGAGTAAGAAACATAAGGTGCTTCTTTCTTTCTCTTTATTTTTCTAGTTTTGCTTAAGAAGATCTTGTCTAGACAAACTTCTAGAGCCCTAAAGTGCTAGCACTTTAGAAGCTTTGTCTAGTTATTTTTGCATTAAATATTTTACAAGAGTCTAAAGATAGGAGAAATCACTAGGGCCTAGAAGTGCCTACACCCTAGTTTAACCTTCTCTTTGAGGCTTGGTGCTTGAGAACTTAAGGTACTATTTCTCAAGCTTCCACCTTGTTATCTTTTAGACAAGTATAATCATCGTTGTCTCTCCAAGTTAATGTGTTGATATACTTGACTCCATGAACCCTAAAGGCACTAGTCTTTTGTCTCTCTTTTGTTGGAAGGTTGATCAAACACTCAAACACTAGTCTCTTTAGCTATTACTAATTAAATCTAACACTGATTTATCCTAGATCGCTAACTTTCTTGCTGTTGTTATAAACGTTTTCTACAACCATCTAACTGCAACAAATTTTCTGCATAATTGACTTTGAATACTAGCTAAACACTTCATAAGTTGCTTATGACATTTGATTATCATTCTGCTTAGTAAATGTTATCTTTTCACCGTCTTTTCAAGCAATTCTAAAGATTTTTTATTGCAAATGTTACAATATATTAATTGTTGTTGTAAACTTATTAATTGCTACAATTTTATATTAGCTAGCACTTATTTTCATTGTCCATTGTCTATTGAGGTTTTATTATCATATTTGTATTTGTAATTATTGTATATTCATGTTATATTGTCTTGTTCTGGGTAGGTACATAAAGCACTTCATTAACCTCATCTTTTAGACACAGACTTAGTGACTTTGGTAACCAGTGAGAGGGGGGAATATATCTTGACCATAACCCTAATTTTCCATCTCTTTAGGTTACCGGGGACGCCTCCCCTGGGGTAGACCCTGCCTATCCCTAAAAATTGGGGATTTCCTATTAAGGTGTCAGTTATATGATATATTATTTGTTACGCCAATCTCCTTTACTTGCCCTGGGCTTTGGGCAAGTACAGTTTGCATGATAACATTTTTGATATTCTAAACTATGTGAAAGAGCATCAACATGATGAGTTCTGAAACAATATTTTAATTGAATATAATTAAGATATGGAAAGAGAGAAATAAACTAAAAGAATAAAATGCACTGAAGTGAACATGCTACATAGTCAATGGCACATGAATCTCTGAAGCAAGACTGAATCCCAAAAGCCTTGGATCACCCAACTCTATTAATTCTCCAAGAAAATATTACAATACAAAGACTCTCATAATACTCAATTTGTTAGGACATTTAGACACTTATGAGTTAGTTAAGATCTACTTGGTCTAATATGTCGTTAGGTAAAAGTGTGTTTCTTTAGTATGCATTAGTAGTTAGGAAATCCGACGGTCACGATATGTTCCCAACATAGAGTGATCCGACGGTTCATACTCTCCTCGATCTTAACAACCATTGATCCGTGGCTTAACACCTGATTGGTCCATGATCTCTGTTTAAAGAGCATGGAGGGTCATTTGCCAATGATCGATTGTGAGAAAATCTATTGTAAAATCTCTCTGTAATATTTTTCTTTGCATTAATAAACTGCTCCAAGTGGCCGTGTTGGCTGGGGCCATGGATGTTTCCCCGTAGGGGTTTTACCATGTGAAAACATCAGTGTGTTGATATTTGATCTGGTTATGTGAGTGGTTTTTCTTCCTCTGTTGGAATACATGTTTTGTCGAACATGGTATCAGAGCCTGTTTGAAGACCCGCTCCCATTGAAGATCGAGATCGTGAAGCCGAGTTGCCTCATCTCCACTTTATATCATTTCCATACATTTTTGGGCTGAAAGGACTATTCCATTGCGTCTGGAACACTCATTTCATTCAGGAACACTTTTCGTTTCACTCGAAAAGGTTTCCGTTTTCCCAAGATACGACCATTACAGTCAGATCCGGAGGTATAAAGCCTGAATACACATTTTTTAAATTTCTGCAAAGTTTTATTTTGATTTTATTTCGGTTTGTATTTTTTATTTCTGGGTTGCTACTCTTTTAGATCTGTGTATTATCTTTCCCCCACACCCTGTGCGATCTTGACAAATTAGAAACAAATAGGAAAAGGTGCATCTTCCGGGTAAGCTAGCCGAGATCTAACCCTTGTTGTCATCGAGAAGCAAAATTTTTTTCTTGTGTAAAAAGAGTTTTTTTTAGCACACTCTCCAAGGCCGTCTTCAACAACAACAATCCT
>JASDQU010738916.1:23575-33695 GCA_032191745.1 Picea mariana
TTTCTATAATTTGTTATGATAGACAGTGTGTGAAAATAGAGTGAACATGAGTTTTATGGTTTAATGACAAAATTGTTTTCCTAGAGTCCACCCTGTCCAAAGCTTTATACACATCAATGGTATGATATAGAGAACCTTTCAAGAAGGAGGAATAAAGAAACAACCATTGGTATTTGTAATGAAAGGAAGACAATTAATGCTTCTTGCTAATAAGAGGGTTTCGACATCATAGATATCAGTTTCGAAATGAAGTATGCAATTTCAGGCTAGGTTCTCAAATGATTTAACCATAAAATTCAGGTTTGATAGAGGTCTCTTTAGGTTTGATAAAGGTCTCCTTCAATGGATTAATATTACACTTGAAAATGATGCAGAAAATGAGGGTTTCAACCAATTCTGGAAACAAAGGGTTTGCAGTGCCAGTTTGTAGCACAAGTTCAAACTCAAATTACACACCTCAAGGATACTTGTTATAAGATCTGTGACACAATCCCTAAAAAGTGGTTAAATGTAGGCTCTGATAAAAATTAAATCCTATTTGACACGATCCTTTAATTGCAATGATGACAAATGAATGCATGAGGTACTCATAAGTACGTTGCGAACTCTCTTGGTGTGTTGGCAACAGATACATCTAACTTTTGACTTGAAATCTAAATGGTTGGATGGTAAAAAATGAAAACTTATGTACAACTTGGAGGAAAGGCATGTCATGGTGGTGATTTTAAGATCAAGAGTGTCACATAGGGGTTTATTTACCTGGTCATGATGAAAAATTACATAACCCAAAGACTCTAGACCAAGGCTAGACATAAATCCACTTATTTAAAATAAAACCTAAGTTTATGACACAGCCTAAAGACTCAAATCCTATGACTTATAAAACTTACGACTAAAAAAACCAAACCAAAGTGACTCCTTTTTACCCCTACAATTCTATGTGCTAACACGATGGATACCCCTCATGGTGAGCAGTACTTGTGATGCCCTCAATTATAGGGGTAGGATTTGAAGCAACAATGCTTTGAATTTGAGGGGGGAAAGGATCAGTTAATATGATAGGCCATTGATGAGTCTACTATTGTGATATCAATCTATCGACCTCATCCTTTTTTGGAAACTGGTCAGTAGGGTCTTCATCTCCACAAATTGTGCAATGAAAATGACTCTTCCTCTTTTCTTTAGTGCCTCCCTCTTGGGCAGGATGGGTAGTGGCAATCCTTTGCTCATTAATATAATTTTACTTATTGTTTCTCCTTTTATTTCTTCCAAGTTGTTGAAGATTCTTTGGTTGTTTGGATTTCACTAAATTCACCTCAGAGGTTTGAGTAGGGGTTGTAGCAGTTTGAGCACTAGTTCCAACATATGATTATTGTGATTGAATAGACAATTGTCCTAGTTAATCAACTAGCTGGTTGATGGGTACATGGGAGATAGAACCGACCACACCTGTAATATACCCAAGGATGAGCCCTAGTTGTAATTATGAATTGTAAACATGTTTTTTAGGCTGGTGAGCCAAGTGTTGATAAGCTGGTGGGATTATGTGTTTACTAGGTCGGAGAGCCTAGGTGTTAAAGGCAAGGAACCTGATTTTGTATATGTAATTATGTAGATCATTAATAAAATATAAACATTGTTGTGTGCAGACCAACCACAAAGAAAGAGTGATGGGGTACTATCTTCCACAAGGCTAGGTATGGAAAGGGATGGGACTGAGAGGTTAGGAAAGAAGGGAGATAAGATAGGGGGATTAACACAAAAAGGAATATTATAATATATTCCTAAAAGAATGAAAGTATTAAAGTGGGGGGAAATTTAAACCCAGTTATCCTAAGTTCCTAGAAAGGGAACGAATGAAAAATGGAGTGCATGCAGCTCCAGGAAGACAAGTGTTGACCTGGGCACATGCAGTTAAATATGAAGCGTTAGCTCGAGTTGGGGGTTCGCTTCCCATTTTTTTCATCCTCTCCTGACTCGTTCGATCTCCATCATCGACTTGTGCACCCTCACGCATCTCTGGAACCAAGAAACTATGAAGCCGCCTGTGTTGTTTTTAATGTGAAGCCCAACACATCTTATATATTACCTGAGTCGTGTTGTGTATTAGTGTGGACTGCTACCATTTTTGGACGTCCATGCTAGATCTTCTTGTTGCTGCTATCACTCGTGAGTTAACCGAATGTTGTTGATGTTGCTATTACCCTTACCTTGTAGGAATTGAGTTGAAACTGGTTGAAGAAGCGAGTTATCAGGCCCATGGTTGAAGAGGTACATTGTTAGTCCTATGAGAAGCTCTCTCTAGGTGAGAGAGTTTGTTGGGAAGTGGTTTTCTCCTAGAGAGTCTCCTGCACCAGCTACGCAGCTCTGGGAATTCCTGATCTGTCCTATTGCAGAAACCCTGAGAGGGGAAGTGGAGCAACCAATGGACTGTGGAAAAATGAAGGTGCATATTCCTAGGGTGGAAAAGCATGTGGGGAATGAGAGTCTCTAAGTAGTGGGCGTAAGAAGGCTCTTGGAGAGAATCCTTCCAGTTACACTGTGAAGTTTCCTATAACCTAAACCTAGTCTAGGATTCCCTTGCCCTAGGTGGAGCTTAGTCTTAGCTTGGGGGTGACCCACTACTGAGCATCATGAGTAGCGTGGTATTTGGCTGGAGGTTCATGGAAGATCTGAATGTAGTTGGTGGATTTACTCTAGCTAAAAGATAAGTATCGTTTATGTGCCTAATTATGTATGTTATGCATGTTTGTGCTACTGGTAAATGTATCATGTGTTCCATTGCATGTGGATTTACTGTTAATATTGTTTGAATATGAATCGTAATAGTAACTCTGTGTTATGTGTTTTATTTTGATTAAAATGTATGTTATATGTGTTTGTGTGTGTGTGTGTGTGTGTGTGTGTGTGTGTGTTTGTGTGTGTGTGTGTGAATGTTCCATGTAGTATCGTTACTCGGCCTATGGATGGAGATGGATGTTACAATTTGGTATCAAAGCCAAGGTTTTCAACACTGAGCCTAGACGGGCCATGTTAGTGGAAATTGAAGAAAAAGTTTCAGAGAGAATTGTTGTCTAAGTAGACAGAATTCAAGTTCAGATCCAAGGTTTCAACCCCAAACCTGGATGGGATGGATAAGTGGTCTTTGGACCCAAGGTTTCAAGTGGAAATTGTGTCTAGAGGAACCAATTTCAAACCTTAGAATGTTCCTAAGTGCCAAGAGTTTACTTGGCCGTGTTACGAAGATCAGTAGGGGTAGCGGTATTATAAAACCGCGAAAGAGGTGGTATTTGGCCATAGGGACAGAGATCACAACATTGGTGGTGTTGGGAATGTAGGATCTATTAGGAAGGAAGAAAAATACTTTACAATCGTCAGATCTAGAGAAGGTGCAGGAGGGTTATCCTGGAATCCCTTCGGACTTTGCGACGTTGGTGAAGCTAGATGAAAATATAAGAGGAAGGCTGAAACGTGAAACTCCGAAGTCCCGAGGAATATCTACACTGTAGATCAGAGGAAAAGAGCTTGATCATTGGATCAAGCAGAGGAGTATNATGTGTTGATGCACAAAACTCTGAAACCCAAAGTTCCGAAGCAAAAGAGAAAACCCTAATTTCGGATTTCAAAAGTCAAGAGAATTAATGTATGTTGAGGAGAGAACTTCTGAAGCTTGAAGTTACGAAGTGAAAAGTAGATGTGGTGGGGCCAGATGATGTCGGAAAGGGTGACATGGACCTTCCTAGACTTGCCATGTGCCACCACCTGGGTTGATAACATTTTTACTATGTGGACCCGGGGGTAGGAAGTTCAGAATTTCAGAATTCAAAAGATGGGAAGGAATCAAGTGTGAGAACTTCCAAAGTCCCGAAGCTCTGAACTTCCAAAGTCCCCAAGCTCCGAACTTTCGAAGTCCCTAAGATCTGAAGCTCCGAAGTCCCAAAACTCTGATGACAAAAGTCCACATTCGGTATTAGCCATTGGATGTTAGGTAAACGTGGATCGTTGATCCACCCTACTTCGCAAGTTCGATAATTCAAAATCCAAGAGATTGTTGGGGGGCGCTTTGAAAGTTTCTAAAATTTGAAGGCCCGAGTAAGCACCTTTTGACCTAGTGCTTGGTCACGACTCGTGATCACGTAAGTTGAGGACTAAGAGAAAGGGGCTAGTGCCCAAAAGTTATAGTGGGGTTGAGCTCAGAAAGAATATGGAAATTGAAAGTTTTCTTAAATCATGTTGGTTTATGAATACTGTGGGATTTGTTAAGGAATGATGGCCTGACAAATTATGGTTGACTACACTCTTTGTTTGCAGAGTCAACAATTGTTAGAACCGAACTGAATTTCCAATGAGTGTAGAGAAATGGAGAAGGCATAGAATGCTTCCAATTCAGAGAATGAAGTAAAAGGGATGGATGTCCATTTGGGAGTTGAAGGATCAAAATTCAATGGGCATGGAGAAGAGATGGATAAGGAAGGGCATATGATGAAAATCATTGAAATATTGCATAAATATGCCCAGACTCACCGAGATGATAACAAAAATATCATGAAATCCAAGGAACGATAGGGATAATTCAACTTAAAGTTGATGCAGAGTCTGGAGAGAATCGAAAGGAAGTTGGATAAGAAGAGTGGCTCAAGAAAAATAGGGAGTCACGGGCCCTATGAGAGGAAAAGAGGATAAAGAAGCATTAGTAGGCATCGTCATCACTCCCTGAAGAATTCCAATAAGGAGGCACATAGTAGTTCAAGCCCATCTCCTACCAGAAAGAATAGATTTTCTAGAGTGGATGAACTGAAGGGAGAAATGAACAATATTAAACCTCCTACATTTGATGGAGAGCACCAGAAGGAGGAAGATGATGAGACATGGCTACTTGGCATGAGGAAATACTTCCAACTACAGAACTATTATGCTCATGCAAAAGGAAGAATTGTGATGTATCAACTAAAAGGAAAAGAATCCATGTGGTGGGATCAACTTGTGCAGGTGTAGCAAATTAAAGAGAAGAATATTACTTGGAAATAATTCAAGAAGTATTTCAAAAATAAAAACTTGACTAAAAGATACTATGACAGAAAGACGAAAGAATTCTTTGAAATCAAGCTGGGTAGCATGTCTATTGATGAATATTAATGAAAGTTTTTGCAATTGTTGAAGTATGTTTCGTTCATCAATGATGAGACTGTCAAAATTCAAAGGTATTTGAGTGGTATTCCAGCTTCCATCGGTGAAAGATTCAGTATGATGATCCTAAAACTATGGAAGAAACTATAAGAAGAGAAAAATGATTATATGAGCAGCAAAGAGAAAAGCCCAGTTTTCGAAAGGCTTGGGATGACCAGAAGAAGTTCAAGAAAGAGAAGAGGCAGAAAGGAAACAAACCTCCCTTTTTCAGAAACAGTCCTCAAGGACAACCATCTTTTAGAGAGAAGAGAATGATTGAAGTAGGGGGACAAAGGCCAAGGAAGACACCCATTCAGTGTTGGGATTAGATGAGATACCACAAGTATAGAGATTGTGCCCACAAAAATGGCAAAGTGAGAGCTATCCATAATGTTCAGCAAGCTGAAACAGTGGAAGACATGGATGGTAGAATACCAAGCATCTATGCAACCCTGGACAACAAACAAGCCGAATATCAATCACATATAATTGAAGTGGAAGGTATGATCAACAAACATGCCTTTACTATTTTAATTTATTCAAGGGCTAGCCATAGTTATATAGATCCTAGAGTGGTGGAAAGTTTTCAATTTTCAAGAAGAAAATACGAAAAATCTTGGTTAGTGCAATTGGATACAAGAACCAATAGAAAGGTTACCAAATTGGTTAAGTGTTGTCCATTGGACATGAATGTGTTGAGCACAAGGGGTGAATTGAACATTTTGCCTTTAGGTTCCTATGACTGTCTAATTGGGATGGATTGGTTGGACCAGCCCCTTGCAATCTTAGAATTTTGTGACAAGGCTTTCACTTGCCTAGATGAGGAAGGAACCCCAAGGAAAGTCCAAGGAATTCCCATAGTAGTTACTATCAGAGAAATCTCAACAATGCAGCTGAAGAAGTTCTACAGGAAAGAATGTCGATTAATTGCAGCCCACATGGAGGAAGCACATGAGGATAAGGTGTTAAATATCGAATACCATGTCGTACTAAAGGAGTTTGAAGATGTATTCCAGGAAGTACCTTGACTACCCCCGAAGAGATATGTTAACTTCTCTGTAAACCCGATTTCTGTAGCAACTCCAGTGTCAAAAGATCCTTACAGAATGAGTACACCAGAGCTGAAAGAACTACAAATACATCTTGAAGAGATTCTAAAAAAGGGGTATATACACCCAAGTGTGTCACCTCTGGGTTCCCTAGTCCTGTTCGTGAAGAATAAATATGGGACATTGAGATTGTGTATCGGTTTAAGACAATTGAACAAAGTAACTATTAAGAACAAGTATCCTCGGCCAAGGATCGAGGATCTCTTTGATCATTTGAAGGATGCTAAAATATTTTCAAAAATAGATCTCAGGTCAGGATATCACTAGGTAATAATAAAGGATGAAGACATCAGCAATATCACCTTCAGAACAAGGTATGGTCATCATGAATTCAGAGTGGTGCCATTTGGGTTGTCAAATGCACCCATTGTTTTTATGTGTCTAATGAAATGTGTATTCAGGGAATATCTATACAAGTTTCTCATAATATTTTTGGATGACATCCTGGTGTCTTCCAAGTCAGAGGAAGAGAATGAAAAAAATTTGAGGATGGTGATGCAAGTGTTAAGAGAGCACCAACTATATGCCAAGTTGAACAAGTGCTCATTTTATCAAAAGTAGATCCATTACTTGGGGCATATCATTTTATAGGATGGGATATCCATGGATCCTCAGAAGATAGAATGCATCAGAGAATGGTCAGTGCCGAGGAATGTGTTAGAATTCATATCCTTTATGGGTCTAACTAGCTATTATAGAAGGTTCATTGTAGGGTTCTCAAGGATAGCTCACCCCATCACTTCCTTGCAAAGGAAGGAGAAGAATTTTCAAGGGACAGATGAATGTGAGAGAAGCTTCCAATGATTGAAGCAACTATTAACCAGTGCTCCAATCCTAAGGATTGCAGAACCGAATGAGGATTTTTTAGTGTGTATAGACGCATGCAAAGAAGGACTGGGAGGAGTCCTTAACTAGAATGGATTTGTGATATGTTATGAGTCCAGGAAGCTGAAAGAGCATGAAAAGAACTATGAAACTCATGATTTGGAGTTGGTGGCCATTGTTCACGCTCTGAAGAAATGGAGACATTACCTCATGGGAAAGAGGCTTGAACTGAGGATAGACCATAATGGTCTGAAGTATTTGTTTGATCATCCAACCTTAAATTCTAGTCAGAGTAGGTGGTTGGAATTCCTTTGTGAGTATGACTTTGATATCAAGCATATCAAAGGAAAGGAGAACAAAGTGGTTGATGCACTCAACAGAAGAGTGCATGAACTACATGCTACAACCATTAGCATGTACCAAACTAATATTAAAGGAATAATTTTGGAAGCTGCAAATGCAGATTTGCAGTACATGGTGTTGGTAGAAAAGCTACAACAAGGTGAGATGCCAAAGAAAGTGGAAGATTATAAGTTGGGAGCTAATGGAACACTCTTGTACAAAAGCAAATATTATGTACCTAATGTCCATGAATTGAAACTTATGATTTTGAAAGAAATGCATAATGTGCCTTATGTTGGGCACCCTGGATATCAGAAAACTATGGTAGCAGTCAAGAGCCATTACTTTTGGCCAGGTATGAAAAAGGAAATTGCACAATACATCGCCAGATGTATGGAGTATCAGAAGGTTAAATATTAGCATAGGCACCCAACAGGGTTGCTACAACCTTTACCCATTCTTGAGTGAAAGTGGGAAGTGGTGACAATGGATTTCATCATAGAACTGCCCAGAACCAAAAAGAAACCTGATTCAATCATGGTCATGGAGGAAAAGCATATGAAAGCTACCCATTTTATCCCATTAAATACTACTCACAAGGAAGCTAATGTTGTTGATATATTTATGAGGGAAATAGCACGATTGCATGGTATTCCCAAGACAATTGTGTCTGATCGAGACCCAAAATTTACCTCAAATTTTGGAAGGGGTTATTCAAAGGGATCAGAATGAATATGAGCTTCTACATAGCCTATCATCCTACGTTTGATGGGTAGAAAGAGAAGGTGAATCGAGTAATAGAATAAACGCTAAGGATCTATGTGTTGAACAAACCATCTAAATGGGAAGACTACCTACACCTGGAAGGATAACCCAACTGATAGATCAGTGGCTGTTCCAGATTTGCTCAAGGAAATGGAAGAACAAATGATGAATATCAAGAAAAATTTGAAGGCTTTCAAAGACAAGAAGAAAAGTTATGCTGGTAAGAACAAGACCCATGGAGAGTTTAATGTTGGTGATCATGTTTTATTGAAATTGAAAGCCAACAAAAGTTCTCTAAAGTTGGGAAACTATTCCAAGTTGGCAACTAGATTTTGTGGACCATTCAAAATCCTAGAAAGGATTGGACCAGTTGCATATATGCTTGCATTACCTGCATCCATGACTATACATAATGTGTTTCATGTCTCATTTCTTAAGAAGTATATTCCTGATGGTAATCATGTTATTGATTGGAATGTGATTCAGGTGGAGCAAGAAGGCTTCTTGCAAGTGCATCATGTGTGCATATTGGACCCGAAGAGAAAAAAACTCTGGAATCAAGCCATAGGTCTTGTAAAGGTTTAGTGGAACTAGTAAAGTCATGAGGATGTGACATGGGAGCATGACGATGCTATGCAGGAAGAATACCTACATCTTTTTGAAGATTTTGGAAATCTTGCTAATGTTGTGTAAAGAGTTGCACTGAGGACAATGAAAAAATAAGGGGAGGGGATTGTAATATCCCCATGGATGAGCCCCAGTTGTAATTATGAATTGTAAACATGTTTTGTAGGATGTTGAGCCGAGTGTTTATAAGCTGGTGGGCTTATGTGTTTACTAGGCCGGAGAGACTAGGTGTTAAAGGCCAGGAGCCTGATTTTGTATATGTAATTATGTAGATCATTAATAAATTATAAACATCATTGTGTTCATACCGACCACGAAGAAAGAGTTATGGGGGACTAAGCTTCCATAAGGATAGGTAGGGAAAGGTATGGGACTGAGAGGTTAGGAAAGAAGGAGCTAAGCTAGGGGGCTTAACACAAAAAGGAATATTATAATATATTCCTAAAAGAATGAAAGTATTAAAGTGGGGGAAAATTTAAACCCAGTTATCCTAAGTTCCTGGAAAGGGAATGAATGCAAAATGGAGTGCATGTAGCTCCAGGAAGATAAGTGTCAACTTGGGCACATGCAATTAAAGTTGAAGCATCAACTCAAGTTCGGGGTTCGCTTCCCATTCTTTTCATCCTCGCCCGACTCATTGGATCTTCATCGTTGACCTCTGCACCCTCATGCATATATGGAACTAGGAAACCGTGAATCCAACCTATGCTGTTTTTACTGTGAATCCCAACACATCTTGTATATTACCTAAGCTGTGTTGTGTCTTAGAGTGGACTTTTTCCTTTTTTGGATGTCCATGCCCAATTTTCCTGTTGTTGCTGTCACCCGTGAGTTCACTGAATGTTGTTGATGTTTCTTTTATCCTTACGTTGCAGGAATTGAGTTGAAACTGGTTGAAAAAGTGGGTTGTCATGCCCATGGTTGAAGAGGAAGGTTTTTAGGCCTGTGAGTAGCTCTCTCTAGGTGAGAGAGTTTGTTGGGAAGTGGTTTTCTCCTAGAGACATTCCAGCACCAGATACAGAGCTCTAAGAATTCCTGATTCGACCTATTGCCAAGACCCTGAGAGGGGAAGTGGAGCAGTCGATGGACTTTGGAACAGTGAAGGTGCATATTCATGGGGTGGAACAGTCATGTGGGGAATGAGAGTCTATGAGTATTGGGCGTAAGAAGTCTTCTGGAGAGAATCCTTCCAGTTGCACTGTGCAGTTTCTTGTAACCTCATCCTATTCTAGGATTCCCTTGCCCTGGGTGGAGCTTAGTCCCATCTCAGGGGTGACCCAATGCTG
>JASDQU010738916.1:67095-78253 GCA_032191745.1 Picea mariana
TCCTCCTTAAAATCCTTGAGAGATATTTTCTCCCTAAAATCATTGAGAGATATTTTCTCCCTAAAAATCCGGGAGATCCCATTTTAGTGGATCTAGTGAGTGATCTTATCCATGGTGGTTAATCCTCCAAATCCTATATAATGAGGGATTTCCATGGTGAAGGGAGGAATCTTTCATATATCAAACTTATGGTCCTTGGATTCATGCAAGGGTTGGATGAGGAGAGCTTGGAGGAGTTGTAGTTATAAAATACCCCGGCCTCCAAAGTGGAGGGATGCCACCAACGAGTTTCATATGATGAAAATTTCATACTTAATACATTAAAAATAAGCATCTACTTTTTGTTAACATACACATAATTATGTGGAAAACATACAGTAAATAAACACATGTGTAACATACATAATGTAATTATATATATATATATATATATATATATATATAAAGTACTTATATGTTTAATAAGGCCACTGAATACATACAAACCTTCCACGAACCTCCCAGCCTTATATCATGCTGCTTCAAGCTATCAACAATGGGTCACCCTTGAGATGGGACTAAACTCCACCTAGTGTAAAGGGAATCGTAGGCTACGCTGAGGTTACACAGTCTCCAGGAAGGATTTTGTCCCCCATGAGTCTACTCACGTCCACAACTTATAGTCCCTCATTCCCCACATGTCTGTCCCACCCCAATGAGTGTGACCCTTCTCTACTCGACAGTCCTTTCGCTGCCCCACTCCCCTTCTAGGGCTTCAAAAACATGTCGTAAAGGAAGTCTTAGAGCACTACAACTTCCGTGAGGCTCCCTCCTAGAAAATCACTTCCCTAGAAACTTATCTCACCTAGAGAGAGTTGCTCATAGGCCTAACAACCTGCTTCTTTAGCTCATCTCCCACGCCAATCCAATCCGGGTAATCACAGCAGCAAAAATCAGGTATGGGCTCTAGTAATAACAACAAGTTGCACCAATCCAGAGAGAAACATGGGAAACAACAAAAAAATGGCTAGGCTGCGATCTAGCTCAGGAACAATACATAGGTGTTATGCTTCATAGGAAAATTATGGGTTAGCTTCATGGGGTTGCATGTTACAAATCTTGCAGAGGTAAAATGAAGGAGGGAGAAAATCTTGCAGAGGTAAAACGATGAAATAGATGAAATATGAAAAATAGAGAACATAAATAAATACTCACATACCATCCAAACATAAACACAAGATATGACTTGGTAAACGCAATATGGGAGAAAATCTAGCTAGAAGGTGAGTCCACTATGCTCTCTTTTCTTTAAATGCAAGTACGAAGAAAGAATAACTCTATGTGGAGTTTCCTTTGACACTTTGGAATGTATGGATACAAAAAAATATTCCCTCCTCTATTATGCTCACATAATACCACTCTTAAATGTTTTTCTCAACTATGGAACAAAATATAATGAAAAATAATGGAACCCCTTCTCCTCCTAGCGTCCTAATATTTAACATAGCTCAATAGTCATCTAGGGTTAGGGTATTGACTTGCTCAACCTTCAATTAGTGATTAGGTTTGGACCTTCTAGAATGTTCTAAAAAATCCACTACATGGATAACCCCACATATTTAAGTAATGGAGGATGATGTGGCATCCACTTGTAGCATGCTGATCAATATGATAGGTCAGCTTGCAGGAGGCATGAATTTCACATATGAACTCTGATTGAGGAAATTCTTCCATCATTATGAAGGTATTAGTGTGTAGAATATAGTCAGAAACTCCATAGTACGGTTTGTACCATTAGAATGTGGCACTGGATGCCTCAAAATGGCTTCAAAATATTTTAGATGGTTTTTTGGACCCAAGTTTCCAAATTGAGACCAACTGCTAGAATGGATCTGCAAGATGATTCTTCCAATATTTTCACCCATAAAACATCGAGATAGATGGAAAATAATATGATGATCTAATTTGAATCGTTCACTTATTTGTAATCTTTGTTTTTAATTAAATATATATTATTTTCATGAGGCCATTTCTTTTTTGAAAAAAATTCATTATTCCTCAAATAATATTCTAATTCATTACAAGAAAGTTCATCTATATTACAAGTTATCTAAAATGTAATTGATTTAGTTTCTTTGAATGATTATAGAGTTATGTTATATATTCTAATGGTATCCTTCTGAGTTTTGTATTCTTCCTTTTTAGTTTTGTATTCTTCCTTTTTAGTTTATATTTTTTCCTACCATTTCTCAAAAGCTAATTTCTATCCTTTGGATTCGTATTTTTTCTACCATTTTTGAAATATTATTTTCTATCCTATAAATATTCTAATCAAATTCATCTCTTTTTTATATTGTATAGTGATAACCTTCCACATCTTTGAGTGTTGGTTACCGCTTCATGGAAATTTGATCTTGATTTTAGCACATTAAACCTAATACTAGGTCTTACTTTTAATATGAACTCAATTTTTTATTCTTAACCTACCAGATAATTTAGTGGAAAATTGATCTTGATTTAAGCACATTAAACCTAGGTCTTACTCTTAATATGAGCCCAATTTTGTATTCTTAACGTGCCAAATAATTTAGATGAAAACTTAACTTATATACTATTACATTATAACTAGTTATTTATTCACACATGTCCCCTATGTCAAATTGTTTTACACTCTGTCACTTTGTAAATGGTAAGGGTTTCTCATCAATATACATGAATGACTCTTGAAATTTCTCCACAACATATCTCAATTGCTTGAATGGTTTCATCGTGTTCACTTTTTGGTACTAGTTTAAAGTTTTTCCCCCATGGGACCCTTTAAGAACATTTTTATTAGTAACCACCTATAAGTCTTCTAGGGTAATAAGTGTGAAGCCACATTGGCCATCACATTGTACATCAAAACAATTGAAATGCCTATACAATTGAAATGCCTATAGAAAATATATTTTCTTCATCTCCATATTTTTGTCTTATTATATCACATATCTCTTAATTCTACTCACGTCTTCTCCTCTATGCACATGGAGGTAAGCCAATTATTCACTAAAGGATTGTATATGTTTTTTGCAATGATTTAGTATCAAATTTGGAAGGGAGGTAATCGAATTATTCACTAAAGGATTCTATATTATTTTTGCAATGATTTGGAATCAAATTCAGATTTGGATTTTTAATGATTATGCCCGGAGCATTCACCCATTTTTAAATAACTTTTTTGCAATTTTTTTCTGGGGAATTCTAATCACTTGGTTCTTTAACTAATTCATATTATCACACTATTTTTGTTTTCTTTTATCAAATTATTGTTGATCATATGAGTCCACTCATTCGAGAATTTTAATTGGGCCGTTTACCATTAAGTTTTAAATAGTTTAAAATGTTGGGATGTTTTAGCTTTAATTTATTTTTTATAGGACATGATCTATATTCGTTTTAAAAAAGATTCCATAAATGTTTGGTATTAAATTTACTAATTCAATATTAATTAAAGGTTATAATTCTAAAAAAATTATATTATAAAAAATTATAATATAAACTTATAAAATGGATATTAAAATAAGAATTAATTAATAATTAACTAAAAAAATATAAATTTTATTTAATATATATCATATTAGTACTAATAAAAAAAAGACTTTACATATGGCCTAAAATATCTTGGTTTTCACCTAAAACCAAATAACTATCTCAAAAATGATTGGAAATGGCTCATCTCAAAACTGGAGAAAAAATTATCCAGATGGAGCTTCAGGTGGCTCTCAAGAGCAGGAAGACTCACACTAACTAAAGCAGTACTAGAGGCCATCCTAGTCTACTGGATGTTGTTGTCCTAGATACTAAAAGGAACTTTAGAAAAGATTAGGAAAATTTTCTCTCGTTTCATCTGGCCAGGCTCTGGAGACAAAAACATACAACCTTGGGAAAAATGGGATCTTTTAGCAAGGCCAAAAGCACTAAGAGGATGGGGGCTCAAAAATATTTTTCTGTTCTCAAAAAAATTAGCAACAAAAATAGGTTGGAGTCTAATATAAAATAGCAACCTATGGTCCTTTGTTATCATTCAAAAATATATAGGCCCAGGGACACTGGAAGACTAGATCATATCCCCAAACAAGTCATATACATCACGATCCATTTTCTGGAAAGATCTTATTTCCTCCTTTCCAGTTATTGGTGAAGGACTATCCTGGAGAATAGGTCGAGGAAATCTTCTCTGCATTGGAGTAGATCCCTGGCCTGACAGTGGGACGACACACATTCTCCCTCCAAATCTTATCAACCTCCTCCACATGCAAAACATATACTTACTCTCCCACCTGGCTGACCCAATCTCAACAACACCGTGGAATCAAGGATGGAAGAAAGCAACTGACCTAGGCATAACTGGAGCCTACTCATTCCTCTACAAAAAATACATTTAAGCACTTCAAATTGGACACATCAGACTTATTCACGGAGAGGATGAACTGGTCTGGAAAAATGATCCTTCAGCTATTTACACCCCAAAATTGGGCTATATCACACTAAACCTGGATCTCTTTCAACAACAACAATCTTGGTGGTGGAAAGGACTATGGAAGCTAAAGTGCCCACAAAAAGCAAAACTTTTTCTATGGGCGACACTAAATGGGAAAATCCCTACATGGGATATTTTACAAAAGAGACAATTTGAAGGGCTCGGTAGATTCTCCCTCTGCCACTTGGAAAATGAAACAATTTACCATTTGTTTATTACCTTCCCTTTTACCCAAAGAGTATGGATGGAAGTTTCAGCCAACATCAGACAAACATGATCATGGGAAGGACCAAGCCTTGAACAAGCTTGGAAAGATTGGTTTCATGACCCAATATACAGAGAACTAAAAGCCCTCCCCCCCATCCTAATTTGGGACATTTGGTTGGCCCGAAACATCGCTCTTTTTCTCGACAAAGCTTCTTCCCCAGAAAAAACCGTTGCACAAAGCCTCTCAGTTCTCTCACATTTCCCACAAACAAAAAAAGGGACAAGCATACAATCCTTCTCTCTAGAAAAAATAGTCAAATCGAAGTCGTGGGCTTACTTTGATGGGGCCTCATAGAACCAACTTTGTTGGGGTGGTTTCGTACTACAACTTTATGAAACTCACTCCTTTCACACAAAACTGGGGCTGTGACAGGGTACCAACAACTATGCATAGCTTTTGACCTTAAAACTACTACTTACCTTTGCAAAAGAAAAATATTTGCGGCATATCCAGATCTTTGGAGACTCAATGATTGTAGTGAACTGGCCAAGGAAACTCCAATAGTGTCATAAAATTTTCCTCCTCCCTATTTTGGAGGACACTTATCACCTACTAGAAAATTTTGACATTGTGACTATCTCTCATGTCTACAAGAACAGGAACATGGTAGCGGACGCACTCTCAAAAGCAGGGCTCCTCCTTGCTTTAGGACATTAGGACATCACAGAGCACAAGAAGGAAAACTCACAAGGTTTTTACCACCGACCTTTTATAGACTTAACAACACAACAATAGGATTCACAACAAGAGCAACAACAACATTAAAAAATCTGTTTTGGATGCAATCAACAGCATAAATTTTGGAAGAAAAATACACAAGACTACAGATCTATAGATTCACAATCTGCAACTCATATTCACAACCCACTGGGTCCAATACTTGTAATTTAAACCAATATTTTTTGGGAACTCTCTACTCGGCAGAAAGTCAGAGAATTTCTAAAAACTCTTTTATTTTATTTTTCTTCGACACATATGCTACACCCAAGAGGTGTTGTGCTCCTAGAAGCACCTACATAATGTAATTTTGTCTCTTCGAATGATTAAAATTATGTTTTTTTCCATGGAAAAAAAAGTAAATAAAAATAAGAAAAATATAAATTTAATTTAATGTATATGATATTAGTAAATCAAAATTAAATTATGGCCCCATTCACAGGTCAATGTTGCCCGTGTCTAGTCCTAGTACAATTTCCTTGTAAATTTTGAATAAAATATCTGCAAACAACACTCTGCAAGGTTTAGGGTTTTAATGCTCTAGAACTACTTCGACCTGACCTCCTATGATTCCCTCTGTACGCGTTGATCGTTCCTTCTCAATGGCTCTGAATGACACAACAAAATGGGCATAGAGGGAGGGGTGAAAGCCCCCTCTTACCATAATTCCGCAACAAATGACCCGGAGAGCTCCAGAGTGCATCGTCCTTCCTTTGACCCGCCTCTTCACATGCGAGAACAATACCTAGAAGAAAAAATGGATGGAAGCAAGGAATCGAATATGGATGCAAAGTCCTCGCATCCCAAATTAGGTTGGGTCGAGATACCCGACAAATGTATCCCTCAAGCCCCAATTGCCCCTAGGTATATTATCAAAACCACCTAGATAGGGGAGCACATGTAGTTTATGAGGGACCATGCTCTCATAGGAAAATTCCTAGGTCTCTGGCCCTTAGAAAAGGACCTAGCTTGTTGGATCAAGGTGTGGTGGAACCCGAAGGGAGACTATGAGCTCCAACTAAGCTCCAAAGGATTATTTATAGTAATATTCTACAACCTGGAGGACAATGACCAGATCTTTGAAGGAGGTTCGTATTTCTACAACTCTGATGGACTTTACCTGTGATTCTGGACAGTTCGCTTATGTCCAGAAAATGAAAAATTCACCTACACACCAGTATGGATTCGCCTCTATTCCCTACCTCAAGAGTTTTGGTTAGAGGAAATTTTAATGGGCTTAGGTAACACCTTGGGTTATTACGTCAAATCTTCATAAGCTACCAAACAGAGAAAATACACCTCTTATGTAAGGATACGTGTATGTATGAACATCTCCAAAGCTCTTCCATGCATAGTTACCCTAGAATACCAAGACAAGGAATGGGCCCAAACCATAGACTATGAACACATCCCTTTCAGATGTAGAAAATTCCATGAACAAGGACACCTTTTCAGAGAATGCCCTCTAAATGCCCCCCCCCCCAAAGGGAAGCTGAAGAAAAATCAAAGGAAGGATTCACCTAGGTTTCAAATCGATGAAAACAAGATCAGAAGAAGCCCACAATTGTCAATGGAAAAAATAACCCGAATAACAACTCATTTGAAGCCCTTAACCATCTTCCAGAGGTAGAAGAGGTGGAAAACCCCAACAAGAATGCGGGGAAATATATCAAAACTCACCAAGAAGATTAGCCATCTCCAGGGCATCAGACTCCAACAAATCAAGCATACCCACAAGCTTACCCAGTATTAAGAAAAGAACCAGAAAGAGAAGAAGACATAGTCATGGAAATGGATGAGTAGGACCTAGCAGAAATCGACCTACACAGGTTAGAAGAGGCACTCAACAAGAAGGATATCCAAACCTTACCAGAGGACCAACTTAGGAAAGTTCACAAGGTATTTCTGGATTCATCAGCGAGAGCTACATCCAGGTTGGGGATCAACAAAATTCGAAACCTAGATCCAATAAGACACCCAAAAGAAAACAAGCGAAGGGGAAGAAAAACAGCTCACCAACTAATAAAGGAGGCGGGAAACTATATGATCAACTCGATACAAATTCACAGGATCTCAGAGAGCTCCTTCTTCCACCCACCAAACTGTTAACTATGAAGATCCTCACCTAGAATATCAGAGGCCTAAATGGAACATCCAAGTAAAGGATTCTCTGAAATTGCATAAAATCGGAAGAACCTGATATATTCCCGATACAAGAGACAAAATGTGCAGGGCATACTGCAAAAAATATCATCAAAATATGTTGGCACAACTTTGATTACTATCAAATGGATTCAAAAGGGGCTTCAGGAGTCATGGCCATCTTATGGAATCCTGCTACAGTAATCCTAGATCAAGGCTTCTCCACTCCAAGCACCATCACAGCGCATTACAGAGCCATAGGTTCAGACAAGGATGGAATGATAAGAAACACCTATGGATGACAAAACAACCAAGACAAAGACCTCTTTCTTTAGATCCTGTTTACCTAGGTTCTTTAGCAGACTGCAAGCGATGGATAATGGGGGATGACTTAAACATGTTTCCCACACTGGAGGAGAAAAGAGGGGGGGGGAAATGCCTGAAGCTGGATAGCGCAAAATTCCAAGAATTGATAGAGAACCTCATACTGGTAGACATAGAGAGTGGCAATGGAACCTACACTTGGACCAACAAAAGATTAGGTCACCAACAAATATCCTGCAGGCTTGATCGCTTCCTCATTTCAAAAACTCTCCTTTTGGAAGGCACCCTAGTAGACTCCAACATCCTCCCGAAGGCAGGATCAGACCAATTTCTGGTTCATCTTTGGGTGGACATTATTGCCACCCCCAAGCTTAAACCCTTCATATTTGAAATTTTTTGGCTCTCCCATCCAGACTTCCAGGAGCTAGCCCGTCACTGGTGGAGCACTGTGAAAATATAGAGGGGTACAAAAATGTATTGCTTCTAGAAAAAACTTAAACATTTTAAACAACGGGTACACAAATGGAACAAAGAAATCTTTGGGAAAAATTTTCAGGAAAGGAAACTGTTGGAACAAAAACTAGAGTACCTTCATGGAAAATTCATTCTCATAGGATACACAATCGCTCAACAGCAGGAGGAGAATGAATTCAGAAGCAAACTAGAAGAAAGACACAAGAAGGAAGAAATCCTTTGGAGATAGAAATCACGGTTTCAATGGCTCAATGAGGGAGAGAAAAATGCCAAATTATTTCATCGCTCCATGATCCACAGATGCCTCATCAACTATATCACGAAGTTGGATGACTCACAAGGCAAGGCCCTATTAACTCATCAAGAAATAATGCACGAGCTGACATACTTCTACAAAGATCTCCTCTCAGAACCCACGGTGGACCGTACCTCAGTAATAGAGCGGGTGACCCAAAACATCCCAACTATAATCACCCAGGAACAAAATGAGTCTCTCATGACACCAATAACGCAAGCAAAAGTGGATCAGGCTATTCAGGAGTTACCCACAGGCAAGGCTCCAAGCCCAGATGGTTTCACAATAGACTTCTTCCATTCCTATTGGCCAATGTTAATGGATGAAGTGTGGCAGCTGGTGGAGGAATCACACAGCTCAGGCAAAGTTCTTCCAGCACTAAATTCCAGTTTCCTCACCCTAATACCCAAATAAGAAAGGGTCACAAATCTGAAGAACTTCAGACTCATAGCACTATGCAACATGATATACAAAATCATCTCCAAGGTCATAGCTCTAAGACTGAAGCCAATACTCCCCTTCATCATCTCCAAGGAGAAATCAGGATATGTCGAAGGAAGGCAAATCATGGACAGTGTCATACTTGTCCATGAAATCATTCACTCTCTCAAAAGCACTCATACTCCAGTTATGCTTCTAAAACTTGACCTTTCAAAATCTTTTGACAAATTAATCTGGAAATACATGAAATCTCTCTTATCGACTTTCGGTTTCAACAAGGATTGGATCTCTTGGATAATGAACCTCATTTCCTTAACCATTTTCTCAATCCTCATTAATGGAGTCCCCTCTCAACCCTTCTCCCCCACAAGAGGAATAAGGCAAGGAAACCCTCTCTTCCCTTTCCTTTTTTTCATAATGGTTGAAGGCCTAGGACGCTATATCAAGGCTTCAATTCATAATGGATCCCTCCAAGGCCTCCCTCTTCATGGGTTACAACTGGTAGCCTCCCATAGCCAATTTGTCGATGATACACTTCTTTTGAACACCCCCACCATGCAAGAAGCAAATAAACTAAGCTCCATCGTCTCTTATTTCAGTGAAGCCTCTGGAACCATCTTTAATATGGCCAAGTCACAACTTTTCTTTTTTAATACTCTTGAAGCAATCCAACAACACCTTTCTCAACTTCTGAATACCCTTGTCTTCTCTATGTCCTCTCACTACCTTGGACTCCCTCTTTCTGACTCAACAACTAGAAACATCTCCTAGGAATCTCTCCTACTCTCCATTACCAACCATATGAGCAATTGGACCTTTCATTCCCTCAAACTTCCAGCCAGAATCATTCTAGTCAGTCCTCCAAGCCATCCCATCTTACCTCTTCTCAGCCCTAGCTGTCCCCCAATCCATCATAAAGAAAATAAGGAATTTGCAAAGAAACTTTCTTTGGCATGGGCATAACCTGGACAAAAACTGGGCCCTATTTAGCTGGGACAAAGTCTGCAAGCCCAAATATTTAGGTGGTATAGGCCTCCGGGACCTTGGAAAATTAAATAGCACCATGGGAGCAATAATTTGGTGGAGATGGCTCAAAACATTAGCAGAGATCTGGGCAAAACTATGGAAATGAAAATATGCCCCAAACACACATCAAATCCATCTTATAAGAATGCAGGAGAAAATTCAAGGCTCCAACATCTGGAATGCGTCTTGGAAATATCAGCCACTAATACATGAACATGCTTTCTGGGAAGTTCGCAATGGCCAGAATGCCCTATTCTAGAAGGATTCCTAGCAGAAAATGCCACCCCTACAGTTGGAAGAAAATATACAATCCTACAAAAATCACATTCAAGATCTTGCCACTCTCAAAGTTGCAGATTTATGGACAGATACCCCCACCATTTCTGCCTAGCGAAACTGGAAATCTACCCATCAGGAAATCCAAGTGGCCAGGGATTGTGATATGAATCACTGGAAATAAGCAACTTCCCAAAGGTGAATCCGAAAAAGCATAGACCAAGACATTCTTAGATGGGGATACACACCTCATGGAAGCTTCACTCTCAAGGAGGGATACACTCTATAGGAGAAATTCCATAATCTTAAAAAAGATAGCATCTTGACAACAATATGGAAATCAAAACTCTGGCCCAAAATATCTACCTTCCTCTGGCTTCTACTTTAGAACAATATCTTAACTTTGGACAATCTTCAAAGACGAGGGTTCATTGGCCCCTTGATTTTCCATCTCTGCCATCTCTAAGCAGAAACCATGGAGCACCTCCTAAACAATTGTCCACTTAGTGAGATCATCTGGAACCTGGCCACTCAACTCATAAGAAAAACCAAAGGAGTTAAAAACAACATCATAAACACCATCATGGATTGGGGCTCTGGTTCCTTCAAAAGTCCTATCCTGAACAAAACTTGGCAACTCTTACCAGGATTCATAGTCTGGCAACTATGGAAAGAGAGGAACAGAAGAATCTTTCAT
>JASDQU010738916.1:87979-101121 GCA_032191745.1 Picea mariana
GGATGCAGAGTCCTCGCATCCAAAATCAGGTCAGGTCGGGATACCAAAAAAATATATCCCCCAAGCCCCGATTGCACCTAGGTATATTATCGAAACCACCTAGATAGGGGAGCACACATAGTTTATAAGGGACCATGCCCTCATAGGAAAATTCCAAGGTCTCTGGCCCTCAGAAAAGGACCTAGCTCATTGGATCAAGGTGTGGTGGAACCCCAAGGGAGACTGTGAGCTCCAACTAAGCTCCAAAGGATTATTAATAGTAATATTCCACAACATGCAGGACAATGACCAGATCTTTGAAAGGGGTTCGTATTTCTACAACTATGTTGGCCTTTACCTGTGATTTTGGACAGATCGCTTCTACCCAGAAAATGAAAACTTTGCCTATGCACCGGTATGGATTTGCATCTATTCCCTACCTCAAGAGTTTTGGTTAGAGGAAATTTTAATGGGCTTAGGAAACACCTTGGGTTATTACATCAAATCTTCAGAAGCTATCAAACAGAGAAAATACACCTCTTATGCAAGGATATGTGTATGTATGAACATCTCCAAAGATCTTATAGGCATAGTTACTCTAGAATACCGAGACAAGGAATGGGCCCAAACCATAGATTATGAACACATCCCTTTCAAAGGTAGAAAATGCCATGAACATGGACACCTTTTCAAAGAATGCCCTCTAAATTCCCCCCCCAAAAGGGAAGTTGAAGAAAAATCAAAGGAAGGATTCACCTAGGTTTCAAATCGATGAAAACAAGCTCAAAAGAAGCCCATGACTGTTAATGGAAAAAAGAACCCGAATAACAACTTATTTGAAGCCCTTAACCATCTTCCAAAGGAAGAAGAGGTGGAAAACCCCCACAAGAATGCATGGAAAGATATCAACAAGAACCAAGAAGATCAACTATCTCTAGGGCACCAGACTCCAGCAAATCAAGCAGACCCATAGGCTTACTCAGTCTCAAGAAAAGAACCATAAAGAGAAGAAGACACAGTCATCGAAATGGATGAGCAGGACCTAGCAGAAATCGACCTGCACAGGTTAGAAGAAGCACTTAAGAAGAAGGATCTCCAAATCTTACCAGAGGACTAACTTAGAAAAGTTCACAAGGTATATCTAGATTCATCAGTGAGAGCTACATCCAGGTTGGGGATCAACAAATACCCAAACCTAGATCCAATAAGACATCCAAAAGAAAACAAGTGAAGGGGCAGAAAATCAACTCACCAACTAATAAAGGAGGCAGGAAACTATATGATCAACTCAATACATATTCACATGATCTCATAGAGCTCCTTCTCCCACCCACCAAACTGTTAACTATGAAGATCATCACCTAGAATATCAGAGGCCTAAATGGAACATCCAGGTAAAGGATTCTCCGAAATTGCATAAAATCGGAAGAACCTGATATATTCTCGATACAAGAGACAAAATGTGCAGGGCATACTGCAAAAAATATCTTCAAAAGATGTTGGCACAACTGCGATTACTATCAAATGGACTCAAAAGGGGCTTCAGGAGTCCTGGCCATCTTATGGAATCCTACTACAATCATCGTAGATCAAGGCTTCTCCACTCCAATCACCATCACATCGCATTACAGAGCCATAGGTTCAGACAAGGAGGGAATGATAAGGAATGCCTATGGACCGCAAAACAACCAAGACAAAGACCTCTTTCTTCAGATCCTGGCTTACCTAGGTTCTTTAGCGGAGCTGAAGCGATGGATAATGGGGGGTGACTTAAACATGTTTCTCACACTAGAGGAGAAAAGAGTGGGGGGGGAATTCCTGGAGCTGGACAGCGCAAAATTTGAAGAATTGATAGAGAACCTCAAACTAGTAGACATAGAGAGTGGAAATGGCACCTACACTTGGACCAACAAAAAATTAGGTCACTAACAAATATCCTGCAAGCTTGATCGCTTCCTCATTTATGAAAATCTCCTTTTGGAAGGCACCCTAGTAGACTCCAACATCCTCCCGAAGGCAGGCTCAGACCAATGACCAGTTCATCTTTGGGTGGACATTATTGCCACTCCCAAGCTTAAACCCTTCATATTTGAAAATTTTTGGCTCTCCCATCCAAACTTTCAGAAGCTAGCCCGTCACTGGTGGAGCACTATGAAAATACAGACGGGTACAAAAATGTATTGCTTCTAGCAAAAACTCAAACATTTTAAACAACAGGTACACAAATGGAACAAAAAAGTCTTTGGGAAAATTTTTCAGGAAAGGAAACTATTGGAACAAAAACTAGAGGACCTTCATGCAAAAATCATTCTTGCAAGATACACAATCGCTCAACAATAGGAGGAGAATGAATTTAAAAGCAAACTAGAAGAAAGACACAAGCAGGAAGAAATCCCATGGAGATAGAAATCACAGTTTTAATGGCTCAACGAGGGAGAGAAAAACACCAAATTATTTCACCGCTCCATGATCCACAGATGCCTCATCAATTGCATCATGAAGTTGTATGACTCGCAAGGAAACACCCTATTAACTCATCAGGAAATAATGCACGAGTTGACATACTTCTACAAAGATCTCCTCTCAGAACCTAAGGTGGATTGTACCTCAGCAATAGAGCAGGTGACCCAAAACATCCCAACTATAATCAACCAGAAAAAAAATGAGGCTCTCATGACACCAATAACGCAAGCAGAAGTGGATCAGTCTATTCAAGAGTTATCCATAGGCAAGGCTCCAAGACCAAATGGTTTCACAACAGACTTCTTCCATTCCTATTGGCCAATGTTAATGGATGAAGTATGGCAGCTTGTGGAGGAATCACATAGCTCAGGCAAAGTTATTCCAACACTAAATTCCACTTTCCTCACCCTAATACTCAAAGAAGAAAGGGTTACAAATTTGAAGAACTTCAGACCCATAGCACTTTGCAACGTGATATACAAAATCATCTCCAAGGTCATAGCTGTAAGACTGAAGCCAATACTCCCCTTCATCATCTTCAAGGAGAAATCGGGATATGTCGAAGGAAGGAAAATCATGGACAGTGTCATACTTGTCCATGAAATCATTCACTCACTCAAAATAACTCATACTCCAGGTATGCTTCTAAAACTATACCTTTCAAAATATTTTGACAAATTAATCTGGAAATACATGAAATCTCTCCTATCGACTTTCGATTTCAACAAGGATTGGATCTCTTGGATAATGAACCTCATTTCCTTAACCATTTTCTCAATCCTCGTCAATGGAGTCCCCTCTCAACCCTTCTCCCCCACAAGAGGAATAAGGCAATGCGAACCTCTCTCCCCTTTCCTTTTTGTCATAATGGTTGAAGGCCTAGGATGCTATATCAAGGCTTCAATTCATAATGGATCCCTCCAAGGCCTCCCTCTTCATGGGTTACAACCGGTAGCCTCCCACAACCAATTTTTTGATGATACGCTTCTTTTGAAAACCCCCACCATGCAAGAAGCAAATAAACTAAGCTCCATCCTCTCTGATTTCAATGAAGCCTCTGGAACCACCTTTAATATGGCCAAGTCATAGATTTTCTTTTTTAATACTCTTGAAGCAATCCAACAAAACCTTTCTCAACTTCTGAATACCCCTGTCTTCTCTATGCCCTCTCGCTACCTGAGACTCCCTCTTTTTGACTCAACAACCAGAAGCATCTCCGAGGACTCTCTCCTACTCTCCATTACCAACCATCTGAGCAATTGGACCTTTCATTCCCTCAATCTTCCAACCAGAATAGTTCTCTTAAAGTCAGTCCTCCAAGACATCCCATCTTACCTCTTCTTAGCCCTAGCTGTCCCCCAATCCGTCATAAACAAAATAAGGAATTTGCAAAGAAACTTTCTTTGGCATGGGCATAACCTGGACAAAAACTGGGCCCTATTTAGCTGGGACAAAGTCTGCAAGCCCAAATATTTAGGTGGTATAAACCTCTAGGACCTTGGAAAATTAAATAGCACCATGGGAGCAATAATTTGGTGGAGATGGCTCAAAACATTAGCAGAGATCTGGGCAAAACTATGGAAATGAAAATATGCCCCAAACACACATCAAATCCATCTTATAAGAACGCAGGAGAAAATTCAAGGCTCCAACATCTGGAATGCGTCTTGGAAATATCGGTCACTAATACAGGAACATGATTTCTGGGAAGTTCGCAATGGCCAGAATGCCCTATTCTGGAAGGATTCCTAGCAGAAAATGCCACCCCTATAGCTGGAAGAAAATATACAATCCTACGAAAATCACATTCAAGATCTTGCCACTCTCAAAGTTGCATATTTGTGGACAGATACCCCCAATAGTTCTCCCTGCCGAAACTGGAAATCTACCCATCAGGAAATCCAAGTGGCCAGGGATTGTGACCTGAATCACTGGAAAAAAGAAACTTCCCAAAGGCAAATCCAGAAAAGCATAAACCAAGACATTCTTAGATGGGGATACACACCTCATGGAAGCCTCACTCTCAAAGAGGGATACACTCTACAAGAGAAATTCCATAATCTTAAGAAAGATAGCATCTGGACAACAATATGGAAATCAAAACTCTGGCCCAAAATATCTACCTTCCTCTAGCTTCTACTTCAAAACAATATCTTAACTTTGGACAATCTTCAAATACGAGGGTTCATTGGCCCCTCGATTTTCCATCTCTGCCATCTCCAAGAAGAAACCATGGAGCACCTCCTAAACAATTTTCCACTCAGTGAGATCATCTAGAACCTGGCCACTCAACTCATAAGAAGAACCAAACGAGTTAAAAAAAACATCATAAGCACCATCATGGATTGGGGCTCTGGTTCCTTCAAAAGTCCTATCCTGAACAAAACTTGGCAACTCTTACCAGGATTCATAGTCTGGCAACTATGGAAAGAGAGGAACAGAAGAATCTTTCATTCCCAACCCTCTCCTCCTACCCTCCTCTGGAATACAATACTCTTGCATCTCTAAGAAACTCTTCAGCTTCAATTATGGACCAAGGAAGACTTCCCCACTGACCCAGATGAGCTCTCACTCCTCAATTCTTGGGGCTTCTTGTTTGCACACTCCACCCCTCCTCAACAACCCCCTCTAAATTCAATAGCCCTCAGTCCCTCTAAGTGGCTTCCCCCCCATAAAGTCAACTTTGATGGACAATCAAAGGGAAATCCAGGACACTCAGGCTATGGAGAGGTCATAAGAAACAACCTGGGCCAAATTCAAAGCCTCATTGCAGAAAATCTAGGATGCAACACCAACAATTCAACAAAAATTTGGGGTCTTATCAGAGGAGTGCAAATGGATCTAGATCAAAAACTCACCTATCTGATCATTGAAGGAGACTCGAAAATCATAATAGACTTGGCAACAAAAATCTTGAATGGAAGAGATCCAGGGAAAATCACTCCCAGTTGTCACCTCCTTGCCCCTCTTTACAGCTTCCAAGAACTTCTCAGACCCTCTCTTACTCTAACCCCCTCACACATTCAGCGAAGTGAAAACAAATTTGCAGACAAACTAGCTAATGAACGGGTTGATTCCATGTAGCAGATTGTTCTCCATGATTCCAAGTAGTTCCAAAGCTCACCCCTCTAGCTCCAATGCAAGGAGATTGCCCAGATGGATGGCCCTAACCCGAACGAGGTGTCACCTTTGATTACTTAGAAAATATTCCAAGTCAGAAATGATCAGAAGCTCAGGAGAGAGGCCGACCGCAAGCATTAAGGCAGATGATCAACAACCGACAAATGATTTTGGGAACTTGACAATCGGGAGTTTGAAGCATGGAGGGATCTGTTTTCCAAATTCATGAAGTCGTGAAACGCAAGAGAGAATATGGACCATTGGAGCACAAGGAGATTTGGACCGTCAATCTAGCCCCATTGATCTGACGCGAGAAGATTTTGGGAACTCGGCAATTGGGAGTCTGAAGCATGGAGGGATTTTCTCTCCAAAGTCGCGAAGTCACGAAATGCGAAGTTGCAAAATGCGAGAGAGGATTTGGATCGTTGGAGCACGAGGAGATATGGACCGTTGATCAAGTTCCATTGATCTGATGTGAGAAGATTTCAGGAACTCGACAATCAAGAGTCTGAAGCATGGAGGGAGCTCCTCTCCAAAATTGTGAAATGCGAGAAATAATCTGGACCATTGGAGCATGAGGAGATATGAACCATTGATCTGGTCCTGAAGGACTTGCAAGTTTGGGTATCAGAAGAAGGGGAACACTCAGTCCTTCGTTATCTCGAAACGTGAAGACCCGAAATTGGGAGAAGAGAAGGGTCGCAAAATGATAACTCACGATTGGACAGTAGCCGTCGGATCACGGACCCTCGATCTAATGCAAGTTAGAGAGTTCAGGTTTCGAAAGAGAAGAGAGAAGTCACGAAGAAGATCTCAACCACTGGATGCGGGCCCTCGGGGACCGTTGATCTGATCCGAAGGTTTCTAGGATTCAGAATTTCGAAAATTCATGAAGAGCAGTGTAATTTGGTAAGCAACAACTCTACCTTTTGCAACCAGTTGCGGGCATTTATGTATTTGTAGATAAACTGCAAGTTTTTATAAGCTTACAATTGACAATAATATAAGGATCCACTTTTATTTAAAAAAATAAAATCAATATTAGATTAAAGTTTTTTATGTTTATTAAAATTAAATCGTGAACAATAAATATTATAAACATTATTAATATTATAAGTATTATTAAAATTAATAAAAATATTATAAAATATAGTTTAATTATTAAATTAAAAACTAACCATAAATATGTTAGTTAAACATATAAAATCTCATTTTAACTTTGATAACATTATCCATTAACAAAAAAATATTATAAACACATTATTAATATTATAAGTATTATTAAAATTAATAAACATGTTATAAAATAGATAGATTATTAAATTAGAAACTAACCATAAACATGTTAATTAAACATATACAATCTCGTTTTAACTATCATAACATTATTCATTATCAAATATATTATCAATAATAAATATAAATTAGAATATCCAAATAAAATAAAAAAACATAAAATATGTAATGTGAAAAACTTTTAATTCTCGAAAATACTTTCTCTAAAATTTTTATTTTAATATTTATTATTAAAAAAATGAAACCTTACAATATTATTATACTTTTATACTATCATAAATAAATATGATAATATAGTGATAACAAAACATTATTGATTTCTATTCTAAATATGAATGAATTATATATTAATTGAAAAGGCTTATTCACGAGTTAATTGGATGACTAGGGTAAGCACTTTTACTTTTCATATTTTATTTTAAAAAAAATCATCATGAAAAATAAGTATACATCACTTGATACTTTGGTTCATCAAAAAGTTTGTTGGATTTTTTTGAAAAGTTTTTAAAGAAACTTAGAGCAAAAATTAAATTTCTTTCACCCTCTATTTTCCATGAGTAGTAGTCAACAGAGTTAACATGTAGGATATTTAATATTTGGCTTCATAAAAAGGATTTTTTGATTTTTTAAAAGTATGTTGAGTTTTTAAAGAAACATGGAAAACATTTTCAATTTCTTTCGCCTTGTCTTTTTCCATGAGTAGTGATTCTTTTTCCATGAGTAGTGATCAACAAAGTTAGCATGTAAGATGTTTGACTTTAAGTTACTTGTAAAGCTTTAAGCAATTTTCAACATGCTTCAATCAGAAGTTGATTTTAATTAATAATTCTATCTTATTTATTTCACTTTAAGTTTGATTAATTGATTACAACATTCATTATCTATTATACATTCCTTTCTTACACCTTTAGTTCGATTTACTAGTTTACACATTATTATTATTTTTTTTAATATTGACAATTTTTTGGGGGATAATTTTTTTAAAAAAATGTTAAGGATCTCACACTTATTTCTTAAATTTATTTTATATTTTTGGTGTTTTATAATTTATTATTAGTAAACAGATTTATAATTATTAATAATTCTTAACAAAAAAATTATCAAATTTCATTAAAAATATATTAACAATTAGAAATATTTATTAAAATATATTTTTAAAATGTTTATTGAAATATACTTTTTAAAATAGTTTACCTCAATTATTTTTCTTTATATCAAAATATAGAAAGATAAAATTAAATATCCCCTATATGTATTACCAAAATATAGAAAGATAAAATTAAATATCTTACATATGCATTCACGTTGAATTTGCATACTATTAAGTGACCCCGACCCTTACTGAATAGTGTTTATTGTGTAGTATTTTTCATCAATATTTTTCTAGCAAAATTTAAACCCACATTCACACCTATTTTTAAGTTTGATACCCTTTTCTAACTTCCTTATTTGGTTTTATTTCTTTTAACTATTTTTTTAACTCTCTATTGCACATTACATATTGAAATTAATTTCTAACATTTATCTTATATTATTCATCATTTTAATGAGACATATTTCCATATTCTTAACTATTTTTTTCAACTCTATTACACATTACATATTGAAATTAATTATAAATATTCATCTTACACTATTCATTATTTTTTACAATTTTACAAAGCTTTGAGATAAAAACTCCATCATTCTTCGTATACACAATACTAGATTTTGAAAGAATTACTTTCCCTAATTATGTAGCAATGAAACTAGATTTTGAAGGAATTAATTTACCTGATCATAAAGCAATGAAAATTAAGCTTAGCTAACGTACAACTTACTTTATTATGCACTTAGGGAAAAGTTATATTGCCTTTGTTCTATCCATAAATTATGGATATAGTATACAATAGTGATTGGTTACTTGTATCTTTTTGCGCACACTTTTTTGAAATGTAAAATATATAATACTTATTATATTCTACAATTCTTTGGATTGGGCTTGGCCCATAGACCTCAATGGTGCAAAGATACGACTCGTATCACTAGTATGCTAGGATTGTCAACGTACTTGGCAATTCGGGGAGATATATATCTTTATTTTATTTTTATTTTTGTTGAAAACACTTTATGGACATGTTGAAAGTGAGTAAATTTGTGTATTGTGTGATTCTTTGTACTCAACATCCTTTGTTAAATATAATAGTTGCAACACTTTGTGTTTTTAGATTGTTTTATCTAGTTCATTTAATTAATTATTAGTTATAGATAATTAGATTGTTTTATCTAGATCATTAAATTAATTATTAGTTATGGATAATTAGTTATATGTGGTAAAAGTAATATTTTGGTTTTATTTTTTTAGTTGTATTAGGTTAGATTATGTATAAATTATAAATGTGTTATCATAATGTGAGTATAGAAAATTTTAGGGTTATTTTTTCATGTTTTTTCTAAAAAAAAGATTCCACAATTTCTATTTTTTCTAAAAATTATTAGCCCAAAATTTATAGAATAATTTTATTTTATTAGAGAAATAGTCCAAATTTTATAAAAGCTATACAAAATGCTAAAATTCGCCAGGTTTCTACACTTTGAGATAAATTTCATCCAAATGATGTAAATATACTAATATGTATTGATGGTGCTAAACTCCAATGCCTAACTACATAATTGCTAGAGATGTAGATGATGTTAATATATATATAAGGAGCATGTGGTAGGCTTGCTATGCTATGTAAATATTAATGCTATAATATAATATATATAATGGTCCAAAATGGCCTTGGAAAAGTAAGAGAGGAGCTATATTTCTATTAGAGGAGAAGAAGAAAAGGGACCCATGAGAGAGTAATCATCCATTGCCAAGTATTAACTTATGAACTCATCTATTTTCCATCACGTGCCTTAAATCCACCTTCCTTGATTTATAAAATCAATCATAGAATGTATGTAAGAGGTTCGTGGGGAAGTCTTCTCATGTAGTTTTTGAAGCTTGGGTTAAGTACATCCATTATTGGGAAGAGCAAGAGTACTCTATTCATCCCGTGAGAAGTATTGTCAACTATAATTTCCTCAAGAATCTCATGGTCATGCATTCATTCATTTTATCATTATCATGTTCATGTGAGGAAGCATTCATGTTGTGTTCTTCTTTTGATCAATCAACCAATCAATATGAAATGAAAAAAAATCAACACCGAAAAATGGTAAAATGAATAAAGTTATATGAGGAATTGATGGTTCTAGGAGAGCATAGAGGTTGGGAAACTTAGGAATCCTTCATCTTCTATGTAATTACTGTGCTTTGGATACTTTAGTGCGAAGTATTTTTCTTGTTGAAATTCTTAGAAAACATATAGTAGTTGGGAACTTTTTTCCTAGACTAAGAGAAATAGAGGGAAGTATATCCATGAGGAGCTATTGAGAAAATTAATTGAATATCTCCCTTATGTTGTGTGGGACATTGGAAAAGAGTGCCATGGTGGTTTGATGGTTGGAGCCGACACCTAGAGTGCCATGTAATGAGTAGATTGGTTAAGTATGAAATCAAATAGGTTAGTGTATGTGATCTATAAGAACATATCCTTATTCCTTCACCCTGACTACCTCATAGCTTGAATTAGGGATGCTATATAAAGTAGATGCATTATCGTGCACAAACTTTTGTTTCCCATGAGTATAGTTCTCTGTAAAAGTTTTTAAAAAGATCAACATTTCAGAATAGTCTCAAAAAAATTTCATTGTCACAAAAATTATTAAAAAATAATATAAATAATTTTATGTTTAACAAAGGCTTCACCTTGAAAAAATGTTAAACATTTATCTTTCAATATATAAATTTTTATTCCAATAAAAGCTTGAACTTCAAAAAACTGTTTTTTTTTTCATTCAAAACATCAACTACCTTGTTCAAAAAAACAAAAAAGACGATTCAAAACTTTGTTTAGGTGCTCTAGAAAACCATGAAACAAGCGAGTGAATTGTGTTAAATGTTTTTGAACGAAAGTGTATTTATAAGATTTGGCACGAAGTGAAACGATACAACGTGTCTCTTCATAATTCTCTCACCCACCTTATGGACGGCATAATTCTCTCACCCACCTTTCGGCCGAAAAACAGTTGTTTCGGCCAAAAATCTAGGAAACCGCTTATTTTTAACGGATTTTGTTAGAATTACATATTTCAGCCGAAAAAAAATTCTTTGGCCCGAAAGATTATTTCGGCCGAAAACAAGCGAATGGGACTGTTTGCAGGAACCTGAGAATTCCCTCTAGCTTACCTGAACTTTGGAGTTTGCAGCCTCTTGCAAATACTCAGAATTTAGTTTCAAAATTGATACCATCATTTGCAAAATTGAATCGACTTTCAATGGATACAATTTGTTTTCATTTTCATTATTTTATCTAATTTTTTTTATTTTTTAAAAAAATCACTCCATAATATTTTCAGTTGACATTATGATTCAGTGAAATGAAATATCCATATCTCTAAAAATAGACAGTGAAAAATTTAGAAAAAATTATATTCAGAATCCTTAAACTGTTCTTTTCAAAAGGGTATTTTTAGATTTTACTTTTAAGTAAAAATTAAGATAGATACAAGGTGGGGGAAAACATGTGTTTAAAATATGCAACGTTTTCAACTTGGTCAACTTCAAAAAATTCTAGAAATTATAATATTCATCCTTTATATTCAAAATTATAGTCATAATAAAATAGAGTCTCTCTAGATTGTTACAGTGTATTTCGTTTGTCGAAAACAAAAGTTTAATAATAGATACATTGTTGGGGGTGGAAATAACTCATTATCATTCCTTTCATGTTTAAGGAACATACTGTTAAACAATTGTCAACTGACATATCAAATATCATTAAAAAAAAATTGAAAAATAGTCTCGAAAGATAACAAAATTATTCACAAGTTTTGTTTTTACTATAAAGTGAAATTCTAAATAAAAAAAATACTTTTGTATACAGAAAGTTGAAGAACTTGTGAAAATATAGATTTTTTTCTCATAAAACAAACAAAATAAACACCCATCTTCATGATTTTACCCAAAATATTTATAAAAGTAAAATAGATTTCTACACATCTAAATTACTAGGCTTTAAGAAAGCATATTTTCTATTGAATTAAAGGTGGAGAAGGATCTTTCCTTAATTACAAAGACATTAGGGTGAAAATCATCACATGTATCTTTACATGTGAGACTTGGCAAGTAACTTGTCTAAGAGTGGCATGAGCCTCAACAATCCAAGAAATACATTAGGGTCAAAATCATCATATGTATCCTTACATGCAAGGCTTGGAAGTAACTTATCTAAGAGGTGCTAGAGCCTCAATAGCTAATTGGTTTTGTAATATATTTTAACTTATTTCCTATCATATCATAGTGTACATATTTTTCCTTGTTATAGTAATTTGTATGTTTTTTTAGGTACATAGAAATTTGTAAGGTGCACACACAATAGATGTAGATGTGTCATATATGTAATATTAATAAATTAAATTGAAGTTTAGAAAAAATAAAAAATAAAAAAAATTAAACATAATAATACTAAAAAGGAGTCACAATAATTATAAAAAATTATAATAAAACAAGTCTTCATAAATCCATTTTAACCTAGATGTCAATTGACCATAATAATAAAAAACAAAAAAAAAGTCACAATAATTATAAAAATTTATAATAAAATAAGTATGCATAGATCCATACTAACCTAGATGCTTTAGGTACCAAAAAAATAACATTTTGGGTGATTGTTAGATTTATGATTAAAATGGATTAATGCTTCTTGCATTTAGAGTAACTAAATGTTTATATAGTGGAGGTAGATGTGTCATGTCTATAACATTAATAAAATAAATTGAAGTACTTAAAAATTAAGAAATAATTGAGGAAAATAATAAAAAAAATATCAAAAGCATCAATAGAGATCAAATTTCTTAATGTGTAAATTTTAATTTATATGTTGTAGTTAGTTTTTTTTTAATTGAGACAACTTTATTATTATTGTTGTTGTTTATCTAATCTAACATCATCCTACAACATCACCCTATATGACAACATCTACCTGCAATAAAAAAGACATTATATTAACCATAGATCTTATAAGCATCCATGGAAATTACATTTCTATTTTTGTGGATACACTTATATAATGAAAATAGATGTATCATGTCTATAACATTAATAAATTAAATTGAAAATAAACTGAAATCCTTTAAAATGAAAAAATAATTAACTATAATAATAAAAAAAATCAAAATAACATGAAATTTATAATTAAAAAAAAAAAAAA
>JASDQU010738916.1:101141-115234 GCA_032191745.1 Picea mariana
AATGGATACTGTCAAAATAACATGAAATTTATAATTTAAGAAAAAAAAAACATTGTTACAATGGATACTGTTAGCTTCCAACGAATTACAACTCTATTTTTTTTTGTGCACTTAATGCGACGTCAACGGATTGAATAAATTAAATTGAAATTCCGTCGACGTCGGATTGAATTAGGAATCTGCATTGACAAAACGCGAGAAGGGTTACAATCAGAAACCAATAACACAGAGGTTTAGCAAGGTTCAGCTCTTTCCAAAATTTCTCAGGCTGCCATTGAAAAACGAAGGCCTCGATTCGAGATATAAAGAAAGGACCTCCATCCAAAAAGTTCAGACAGGCTTGCGTGCACATGGGAAGAACGGAGGCATAATTACATATAAAATACCATTCAACCTGACGACGAGAGGTAAAGGCGGTTGTTGTAAACAGCGAAGCTGAAAAAGCAAACAAACATTATATACAAACCCTAGCAAACAAACATTATATACAAACCCTAACAAATTGGAGGACGCACGCAGTAAAATATTATATGAAGTTCATCAACTTAAACAAAGAGGAATACGAATTTTCTTTTCGATATTTGTAGTATACAGATTCCTTCTAGTATTCTGTGCGTGTATTTTGTTGTCTTCTATTTGGATGAAAGTTCAATCCGCATCTTCTGCCAAGTTGGATTAACGTGGAGCTGAAAATAGTGACGTCAGTAACAGGTATCGATTCAGTAGATGCCGTCAACATTGCATTTTTTAAACCCTAAACGTTGGATTATCCAAAACACTGTTTCTTTCCCTTGCACGCGTGACTAGAACCATTTCAAATATCAAACAGACAGACACACAGAATGAATGACTCTCTGTCTTTTTGTTGTCTTGAATAATAATATTATCGCAGGCGGTCAAATATTGTAGAAGATGCTCTAATTATAATATATAGAATTGTTACAATATTCTCCTCGAACAAGACCTCGGTCTTTACAGAAATATATCTGTAAAATTCGCTTTCCAGATGCATGATGAGCTGATGATTTCTGTCACCAAATTTGTTTGTGTCATATCGTCAAAGTACTTTTTATTGTTTAGATTTAGAGTCTCTGTCCATCTCCTCCCGATCATGCATGACTATAAATATAATATGAACAGTTTTAAACAAATAAAAAATCTTTCAAATCTCTGTGGAGCTTCTCTTCGTAGGTATTTCTTAATGTTTAGAGTGGACATGGCTTGACCGTATCTTATTATTTTCTATTATATCATACCTCGTTATGAGTTGGACGATATTCTTCAAGAAGAATCCTATGCAATTTATGCTGCAATATATATCTTATGATAACATAGTTTTCCTTGAGTTGAAATTTAATTTGCTATGACATATGTGCCACTACTTAGAACGGATTATAAATCTCATTTTAATAATGCACAATTTCTATACTTGGAAACCATTGGGGAAGGCTCTGTGGACTGTCTTCTGTTTACCATTTAGTGATATTTAATTTAGTTTAATGTAATATTAATGTCGATAAGTCACTGGACTCATTCGACGAGACTTGACATAGACATATACAAGGAGCACATGGAAGCAAACTACATTTATATTTGGATTTTGTCTTAAGACCCAGCAAAATAATAATATCCCAGTTTGTATTCATAATATAAGATAAACTTAAGCTCTCCACTATTTAAAAAAATATTCACTGTCAATGTCAAGTAGCAAAATAATAATATCCCAGTTTGTATTCATAATATAAGATAAACTTAAGCTCTCCACTCTTTAAAAAAAATATTCACTGTCAATGTCAAGTAGACAAGATTCATGTTTCTCTTTCTATATGTGTCTCCAGATCTGAGTAATCTCCTTAATGAAAAAGAAACATACATCTAATCTTTATAATATTTATAGAATCTCGCTAGAATCTCAAAATGCAGGGATCTAATCTTTATAATAATTCTAGGATCTCAAAATACAGGAATCTCAAAAAATTAAATAATGTATACTTCAGATAAGGTTGAACCTCAAAAAATTAAATAATATATACTACATATCTTAGATAAGGTTGAACTGCAAAAAATGAAGCATTCATCAAATTTAGGATGTTTATGATATATATTAAATATAACTTAATATATATATGAATTGGAAAAAAATGAAGTATATATATATATATATATATGAATTGGAGAAAATGAAGCATTCATTACATTTATTATTAAGATGTTATTTGTTAATAAAAATAGATCTTAAATTAAACTTCTATATAAAAACATAAACTATAAAAGAGTTTAAAAAGATTTCTACGATTAGGGTTTTCATGATTGATTAGAATAACCACAGTATTGTCAATAAATTGTTGACCTTTCGGATTCAAATCAAAATCCATCTAAGATTTTTTTTTTTGAAATACTTAATTTAATAATAAATACTTTTGAAATATTCAAGTTGAATATAGATGCAATAGAGTTGCTTTGAAATACTTAATTCGAATATAGATGCAATAATGGTGATGAAGCTTAGATACAACTAGCTTTCTTAATAAAATCCAATTATATCATCACCTAATTTATGAATATTATATTTAAATACCATATGAAATTAAGAAAATCCAATTATATCATAACCTAATTTATAACTAGTTTATGAATATTATATTTAGATACTGTATAAAGTTAAGAAACGAGATATAAGGAATGTTTGGAATATTCTCCAATTCCGAACCGCAAGAATGAATAAGATTCATAACTTTTATATAATAAGAGGGTTGGTAATAATTATTTATCACATGATATTTTTGCTAGACAAGATGAATATTGACTAGAACAAAGGCACTAATAATAAAACAATTCCCTTTTCATTTTTGCTGGACAAGATGGATATTGACTAGAACAAAGGCACTAATAATAAAACAATTCCTTGTATGAAGCAAAAAAATTAGCATAAGGGACTAATTTCTTAGATTTTGAGGAGCCAATTCATTATTAGCAACCATTTGTCATTCCTTAAAAAACAATTCTACATAATCATAAGGCATGTTTTGGTTTTGTGTTTAACTCTGGAAAATTTAGAAAAAGTGAGTATATTCTTTTTACTAATTATAGGTTTTTAAGGGTATTTTTTGGTTTTGTGTTTAATTTTCTAATCATTGAAATTATGAAAAAGTTACATACAAGTGAGTATAATGTCTTTATGGAAAATGTTACATGGATACTCAGTTTTATCTTTTTTTTCCTATCTAAGTTGATTGTTTTAATTTTAGTTTTATCTAGAAACAAGTGAGCATTTTTTTCTATTAATTATAGGTTTTTAAGACATGTTTTTTTTTTTTTTTAACTTTCTAATCATTAAAATTATGGAAAAGCTAGGTACAAGTGAGTATAATGTCTTTATGGAAAATGTTACATAGATACTTTTATGTTTTCTTTTTCCTATTCAATTTGATTGTTTTAATTTTAGTTTTATCTTTGTTTGAGTTTCCACAAACATGGTTTATTGTGTTGGGTGCTCCTTTGTCTTTGATTTTAGTTATTATTTTTATTATTATTTTTTTATTCTTCCATTGAACTTGGGTTGGTTTTTATTATGGTTTTGATTATGTTGTTGAATGAATTTTGATTAGTTTGGAAAAGTTATATCATATCTACATCAAAAGTGGATAAATCATGGTTAGGATTTGTGGGTTGTCTTAGTCAATTATCGAGTACATTAGAAGTACTCGAGAGGAAATAATAATGTCCATCATAAAAATTAGGTGCTTCAAAGGGAAAATTAGTGCCTTTATATGGATGGACCTCCATTAAATGGAAATTGAAAAGTGGATTAATCATGGTTAGGATTTGGGGGTTGTCCTAGTCAATTATCGATTACTTTAGAAGTACATTCGAGGAAACAATAATGTCCATCATAAAAATTAGGTGCTCCAAAGGGAAAATTAGTGACTTTTTATGGATAGACCTCCATTAAATGGAAATTGAAAAAAATGGTTAGGAGGTAAATCTAAGGATTGAATACATCTTATAAGGTTTTCAATGAATGTGATTCCCTTAAAGTTGAAACTTTGTCAAGAAGTCAAACTTTGGGAGCATTATGCAAGACAATAGATAATTGTTTGAGAATAAACCAAATTGATCTAGGTGGATATTGGTGGCCACCCACCTATTCCAATTGGCTCATTTTGAAATTTTTAGTTCAACACGCTTCTCTGTAATGATGACATTTCTTTGTAATTGTGGGTTTTTCATTTCTGAGGCTATCCTGAAGCCCTACACAGGATCTAGGTGGATATTGCTGGCCTCCCACCTATTCCAAATAGCTTATTTAAGAATTTTTCATGTCATTGCATCTTTCTATACTTCCAGGGCCGTTTTGGGGCCCTAAACAATGTTTATTTTGGCTTTCCACAGTCAAACTATAGAAGAAGTTAGAATTTGATGGAATAATGTGTATTTCTCAAAAAGACCTTTCCAACGAGATATCACACGCCTAAAACAAAGTTCATATGAAAAATTGACGACCCACGGAAGTTGAGGTGCCAACTTACCCATCGGGGCCCACAGAACTTTTGGCGTTTTATCTCCTAGGGTTAGGTTTTTGGATGTATAGGGTTTTGGAATTCACGAGTAATGTTTAAAATGCCTATGGAGCCTCATTTTAATCATTATGCTCAAGAGGATGCGCGTAGCAGCCACATCTCTTCTCAAAAATAACTACCACCATTCGAGCAAATTGTTTTCAGTTCTGCATTTTTACAATTTCATCCTATTTTATTTATTAAATAGAAGTTATTATTCACTGGATATCTATTGTTGTTCTCTTTATCTCTGTGTTATTGTATTCAGTATGTTATTTATTTCGTTCGACTCATAAATACAGATTAGTGGTATCAGAGTGGTCTACTCTTCATTAATTTTTCTTTGTGCATGTCCTGGATCTGGCTACAAGAAGTTGGGACTCGAACCAGTTAATCCTTTGCAAGATAGGTCGCGCTGATCCCAACCACAACTCATGGGGGGTGAGAAGAAATATCATGGAGGATGAGATCCTTTTAAATTGTTGCACGAGGAATCCCTTGCGCGATAAAGGAATGAAATGATGGACAAATTTGCACAGATCCTTCGATGATTCTCCACATGAGACACATATTCATCAAGACGCTATGAAACCCCCTTCAAGGTATAAGTAAATTTTGATATTCCATTATTTGAAGGACTGATAGATGCAGATGTTGTAAATAAATGGATGAATCTGCTCGAAGAGTATTTTTCGGTCCACAATTTTTTCGATAGGAAAAATATTACTTTTCCACTCTTTAAGGTCATCCCCCATGTTAAGGACTAGTGGGATACTTACTCTAAGAAAACGGACATAGAGGAATCTACAATATTTGCAGTTTCCCTCACATGGGATTCCTTCAGGGATGTCATTAAAGAACAATACTACCTTGTTGGAAGCTACGAGGACCAATACACAAGATGGACCACCCTGCTTCAGAAAATGGACTAGATAATACAAGATTTCACCAATATTTTCCATACCCTACGCACTAAATTGGGTATCAAAGACTCAGAACGACATTTGGTGCTCAAATATCATGGTTTTCGACATAGATACATTAAAAAAAAATGGAGTTTTTGGACGTCTCATCATTGGGTACATATTGTAGATATGTTGTCAAGATCGAACATAAATTTAAGCAGAAGAGGCGAGAGTTTGGATATGAAAACTCCTCACAGTCGAAGCAAGGAAAAGGAAGCCCCAACCCACAAAACAAGGGGCATAGCAAAGATGTCCACTCTTAAGAAAACCAATCCAAGCCGCAACACAAGAAGAGTAATGAGAATTCAAAGAAGGAAATGGGAAAGTCGTGTGAATACCATAAAATCCCTTGGCAAAACACTAAATAATGTCACTCTAAGAAGTCATTGGTGTCCAAGTTGAAATCTTCTGAGTCCGAGGCAGATCTGACTCCGAATCAAATCTATAAGAATTTGCGATGACCAAATTCCATCTAAGTGAACCAGAAGAACCAGAAGAAGGGGAACACCTCTTTCACTCACATATGTGGGTAAAGGGGGCTCCGCTTCATTTCATTGTCGATAGCGAAAATAAGAAGAATCTGATCTCAACAGAGGTCGTCAAGCAGTTGGACCTGTCAATGACACTACACCTACAACCCTACACCATCAGGTAGCTTTTCCAAGGAAGAGATATCCACATCAGCCAACTGTGTTGTCTTCCCTACGACATCAAGCCATTCAAATATGAGGTATTGTGTGATATTCATCCCCTTGAATTTTATGATGTTCTTTTAGGACAACCATATTTGTGGAAGTGACATGTTGTGTATGATTCTAGACCCCACAGTGTTATTATTACTTTGGGTAGACAATTGTACAGGATACCAGACGTAGCGACACCTACTGGTCTTTATTTAATCTCTACTAAGCAATGCAGTAAGGTCATTTCAGAGACCGAGAAGTTTGTCTTCTTTGTTATTCATTCTCACAGTAAGTAGAAGGTCGTCGCCACATCCGTGACCTCTACACAGAGCCTCTCTTTGTAGTAGAAGAAAGTTGACAGAATCATGAAAGAGTACAAATACATCTTCTCCTCACCCACTGGGGTATCGACGCACTGGCAAGTCAAGCATCCAATTGATATAACCCTCGGTGCACCTCTACCTAATGGACCAGTTTATCATCGCTTTTTGATGGAAAGTGAAGAAATCAAGCGTCATATATAAGAGATTCTTAAAAAGGGGCACATCATACCCAAATCCTCCCCTTGAGGAAGCTTGATTGTACTGGTGCATAAGAAAGATAGGACCTAGCGACTCTGCATTGATTATAGAGAATTAAACAAAATCATAGTCAGGAACCGATACCCAATTACCCAAATTGATGACCTTCTTGACCAAATCAAGGGGGGCAAGTTCTTAAGAAAGATTGACCCAAAGTCTATCTATCCATAGGTTCACATCGAACCGATTGATGTATGGAAGACAACTTTCAAATCTAAAGTAGGTCTCTTCAAATGGTTGGTCATGCCCTTTGGCCTAACAAATGCACCAACAAATTTCATGAGGTTGATGGATGATGTATTGAGACCCTTCAAGAACTCTTTTGTGGTGGTATATCTAGATGACATCCTAATCTTCAACAGAACTTGGGAGGAGCACATGCAACATATTCAACAGGTTTTGAGAACTCTACGGAAATACAAGTTATATGCCAACTTGGAAAAATTATCCTTTGGCATGAACATGGTCCAATACTTGGACTACATTGTTGAAGAACATGGGGTACATGTGGATTCAACTAAGATCCAATTCATCCATGACTAGCCAGCCCCAACCAAAATAACCAAGATTCGAAGCTTCTTGGGACTTTCCAACTTCTACCGATGGTTCATGTTGGGATTCTCCCATATCACATGGGCCCTCAGCCAAGTGACCAAGGGTCATGGAAAGGAAAATTTTTCATGGGGGAAGTAACACCAACAAGAATTTGATGATTTGAAGCATCGCTTGTGCTCAGCCCCATTACTCTCCTTACCCGATCTGCAACAATCATTCGATATTGAGGCTGATGCATCTGACTATGTTGTAGGTGTAGTTCTCACTTAGCATGGTCATCTCCTAGCATACCATAGTGAGGCACTCTCAGATACTGTCCAGGAATGCCCCACCTATGACAAGGAAATGTATTCCATTGTATAAGCATGTCATCAATGGAAACATTACATTCTGGGAAAGGAGACAATCATCCACACTGATCACAAGCCTCTACAGTTCATACAGACATAGGGGAAAGAATGAATACCATCAGAAGTGGTCCACTTACCTACAACAGTTCCATATTAACATCAAGTATAAGACAGGGAGCACAAATCATGTCGCTGACTGCCTCGGTCGACCTCCCATGGTTGCACTCACCACCATGCTCCATTCTTATGTGCATGAAGAATCTGAGTGGCCCCAACTTTATCAACAAGATCCTAACTTCGCCACCACCTATTAGCTCTTGGGTACAAGAGCGATTGTCACTGATTTTCACATTCAGGATGGACTATTATGCCATCTGGGCCATCTCTATGTTCGTTCAAGACAACATTCAAAGATGGTTTGGGAGGCTCACTACAGTTGGATGGTAGGACATTTTGGTATGGAGAAAATTGTGGCCATTCTATAGAAACATTTTTATTGGACAAAACTTCGATAGGACGTTAGCAAGTATATCAGATCTTACACTGCATGTTCCATTTCTAAGTCATCCATCAGATTATACACCCCTCTTTCTACTCCTAAGAGGCCTTCGGAATCCATCTTGATGGATTACATGTCTGATCTTCTTTCCACCAAGAAAGGAAATGATTTTGTATTTGTGGTGGTTGATCGGTTTTCAAAGATGGCCATTGACACAGCCTGTAAGAAGAGAATCACTGCGGCATATACTGCCAAGCTCTTCTTCGAACGAGTGTGGGTCCAGTTTGGGATACCACAAACCACCATCTCCGATAGGGACAACAAGTTCCTTAGCACATTTTGGTTGAGTCTCTGGTTACTGTTGGACACCAAGCTCACTAAATCCACTGCCTTCCACCCTCAAACTAATGGCCAGACATAGGTCGTCAATCGAATGACTGTACACATCCTGTGCATGTATAACTCTAAGAATCCACGTACATGGGATTTGATTCTTCCCTATGTTCAACACAACTACACAACTAAAACAAGTCTCTCCATAGCTCCACTGGCCATATCCCATTTCAGGTGGGGTTGGGATTCCAACCATTGGGTCCCATTGATGTTTCACTACCTCTTGCAACCACAAATAAAAAATATTCCCATGTTCAGTCTAAGGTAGACAAAGCCAACATATTTATTGAGTGGATTCTGCACATCAGCCAATAGGTCCATGAGATTTTGTATAAAGCCAATGCTAAGTACAAGCAGTGCCATGATCAACACTGGGTATCGCACAGGTTTTAGGTGGGAGACAAGGTCTGGTTACATTTGCAGAAAGAACGCCTTACAGGGCCACATCAGAAGCTCTGTCCACTTTGTTATGGGCCTTACACTATCACCAAGGTTGTGGGTGACAATGCTTTTGAGCTCAACACTCCCCCCTTCCTTGGCTTGCACCTAGTGTTCAATGTGGACCTCCTCCGACCATATTTTTCACCATTATTGGACACGTCAGAGATCAAAAAATAGTTGACAACAACATAACTTAGCCTTGACTGCATGGAACATGAATCCACTAATCATATAGTGGACACACAGGTCAAGTTCACTCACCAGCAGATGATCCATCTTTATCGGGTTGTCAAGGAAGGGCAGCTCCTGCACCAAGGAAAATGGCTCACCGAGGGCCAAATTCAGCAAAACATTCCTCACATGATGGGGGGCACTCAACACTATGGATACCATTACTTCCTAAGGGGGGAGGACTGATCCAGGTGGATATTGGTGGTCACCCACCTATTCCACCTGGCTCCTTTTGACAGTTTTTAGTTCAACACATTTCTTTGTAATTGTGGGTTCTGCATTTTCGGGGCTATCCTGAAGTCCTACATAGCATCCAAGTGCATATTGGTGGCTTCCCACCTATTCCAACTAGATTCTTTTGGAAGTTTTCATGTCAGTGCATCTTTCTGTACTTCCAGGGTTGTTTTTGGGCCCTAAACAATGTTTTTTTCTGTTTTCTTTTTTCCACAGTCAAACTATAGACATAGTTATATTTTGACGACATAATGTGTATTTCTCGAAAATACCTTTCCAACAGGCTATAACACCCCTAGAACAGAGGTCATATGCAAAATTTATGACCTTGGGAAGTTGAGGTACCAACTTACCCCTCGAGGCCCACATAACTTTTGGCGTTTCATCTCCTAGGGTTAGGTTTTTGGATGTATAGGGTTTTGGCATTCATGAGTAATGCTAAAAAAGGTTCTGGAGCCTCATTGTAATCAGTTTTCTCAGACATATGCGCGTAGCAACCACATCCCTTCTCATAGATAACTACCACCATTCGAGCAAGTTGTTTTCAATTCTGCAGTTTTACAATTTCAACCTATTTTATTTATTCAATAAAAGTTATTCTTCACTAGATATCTATTTTTTTTCTCTGTATCTCTATGTTATTGTATTTAGTCTGTTATTTATGTTGTTCCGCTCATAAATCCAGATCAAAAATCATGTTTTGAAATTTAAGGATAAACTCCTTACATATTCCAAATCATTAAAAAGCTAATCCTTTTGAAAGAGACTTAATAAACCAATGTAACAAAAAAAAAATGTTAGTCATGGAGAAGTTGCATAAATATTTCTTATGTTGCAATTCATGGATATGATCAAGGTAACATTACTTTCTTTCAAATATGTAAGAATCTCAATCACCTTAATCATTAGTTAAAAGTGTTTCAAAAAGGATGTAGCTAAGGTAAAAATGTTGGTATGCAGGAAAGCGTCTAAGAGTAATACCATCATACGTGATACTAATCACATACGAAAAATTCTAATGCAATTGGAAGGGTATTCTTTATCCCTTAAACATAGGATTGTTTGAGGGTATTGTGTTGGGCATGCATGTTAGACCACGTTGGATCATGATCAATAGCGTTTGGGATAACACATACCAAACGGGAAAAGAATCATGTCAAGTGTCTTCCATGACGTGCTTGTATGGGACATAACTATTATCCCTTTGATATTAATGCTAATGATGCATACCTCCCTTTAACATCATCGCTAAAACTCCTTAAAATGCTAGAACAAGAGCATTATGGTGATCATAAAGGTGTTAAAACTTATAAAAATTATCCACAAGTACAAGTGTTAAATTTTTCAATAAGAGCGATGAGGCCTTGATGGTTCCCTAACTCGATATTTCACAAGGAAAAAATATGGTACATGAGGGAAAAATATTGTGGTAAAACTTATGTGATCCCTTTGTCATGCTAATTGGCCACAATGTATGTAAATAAGGGCAATGGTGGACCCAATGAAGATTTTTATTATTGTAGATATGTCCTCACTGAAGAATGTTCTAATGGTGTGATCCACCACTATTGAGTGTATTGGTTATAATCAATTGTTTATCAAGAATTTCATAGGTATTATAGTTTTTAGTATCTATATTCATGTTTTAATGTTGTGATTCACTATTGAGTGTATTGGTTATAATCAATGGTTTATCAAGAATTTCATAGGCATTATAGCTTTTAGTATGTATATTCATAGTTAGTCATAATTGTAGTAGAGTTTATTGATATGAAATCTATTGGATTTTAAAAATGTCCTAATATTTCAAATGGAAAGTCCACACATTATTAAGTGATCTGAATGATTATTATGAAAGACACAAAAGAGTGAGCTTGTGGAATGAATAATAGATTGAAAAAATAAAATAATCTTCAAAAATTAATAATAATTAATAATAAATTACGAAGAAGAATGAGTAAAATAATAGATAAAAAGAAACAAAACACACTTAAAAAATCATAAATTATTAGAATTTTATATATTGAAAAACCAATTTATAATAGTGAAATAAATCATAACAAATGGTTTTTTTAAAACTCATCTGATAAAGGGTAGTAGAAATAGTGAAAGACTATGATATGTAAAAATGAAATGATATTATATAATATATAATGGTCCAGCATAGATGCAAAGATCACAAGGGGAATATTATTCCACAATAGAGGAACATGAAAGCAAGTCCATTAAAATGAATCCTTTATTTACGAATCTAAGTCTAAAAAGTCACATTTTCCATTGTCTTCATTAGATAAATATTATCAACCACCTTTTACATGCAAATCCCAATTTAAATGAATGAAGAGGTGGGTGAAGGAATGTCTAATCACATTTAAATAAGAAGTGTAGAAAACTTATAAAGGGAAGTATAATTATCATGGGAAAGTTTAAGTCCTTGATTTGATTCTTGTATTTAATAGATATTTTTCATTATTCTCTTTTTTAAGGCTCTCCATGCTATGTTTTTGATAGTTATTTATGTTGGATTACTAAGAGGGGGCTGAATCAATAATGAGAAATTTATACCACTTTTAACTACAATTTACACTCCTTTAACTTATTCAACCATGTTTATCAGTTCAACATTAATATATTATTGTATCATAAACATTAACATCCATCAATGCATAATAAACAATAATAAACACATCCACACAATACATATTACATCAATATTTACATGGAAACCTAATGTGGGATAAAACCACATAATTATTTTCTTATATGTCAAAGAATTACATTCAAGAAAGCACCAACTTCCAATTCTCCAACTCCAACTGGAAGAAGGCTTCAACCCCCTAGTTTCTTAGGCTCCAAACTAAATGAAGATCCAACTCCCTAATTCTCTAGATCCAACTAGAAGGATGCTACAACCCCTTGGGTTCTCCATATACAACCGGAAGGTGGATATAACAACCTATTTCTCACGCTCCTATATGAAGAAATATCTAATTCCCTGATTCTCTGAAAAAAACAAGGAGGATACAACCCCCTTTCCTTGCCCTGTCCTGCCGCCTTGAAATAGAAATGCCAAATGTAGACAACCTGTCACTGTCATTGAATCAACCACTTCCACTGTCACTATGTCATGGTCAACCTGTAACCTATCAACCTGTCCAACCTGCCATTGTCACAACAACATGTACCATGCATCAATCATGCATCAACCTGTACCTCAACCGATGCATCAACCATGCACCAACTTTGTACCTCAACCTGTACCATCAACAAGTGCATCAAACATGCACCAAACATGTATCTCAATCAGTACCATCAACAAGTGCATCAACCATGCATCAAACCTGTACAAATAACTTGTCACAACAACCTATCTAAACAACCTGTCATAACAACCTATCTCATCAATCGCATCAACCAAATTAAATATATTCACCAAGATCAATCACTAATAAAAATCTCAACCATATGCAAAATTATCGCCAAAATGTGCATCAACTAAGACTACTCACAAACATCAACAAGATGTAACACAATCAATATGTGCTTCTAAAAGTATACCAATACATATATTCCATATCATCCATAAACCATGTGCCAACAATACTACTACCATGTTCCTCTAACAATGTACCAAGCATGTATCAATCATGTATGAACAAGTAAAACTATGACTCATCAATATGTACCAACATCACCATAGCATACACATCATGTATGTGCCAACTCATCAACTCTATGCCCCAACATGTAACTCAATCGTATACCAATATAACCAACACAATTACATTATCAATGCATCATCCATGATCCAAATACCATAAACCCACACATCAAATCATGTGCCAAACCTTCACTCTTATGTAGCCTTAAATGAGTACCAACCATATACCAAGCTCACTAACAAAGGCTTCTCAAAAGCACTTCAAGGTATGCCAATATAACCTAACTAACTACATCAACAATATACTTCAACAAATTTTCCTAATAACCATTCACCACAACAAGTAATATACAACAATAGTACCTCTAGGAAGATGCCCAAACTCACAAGACCATACCTCATCCATAATAAAGCATATGCCTCAAATATATATCAAAATATGTGCTTCTAAAAAGGAACCATAACACTACTAAGAAAGTACTAACATAATAAAAAATACCCTATGTTAAGAACCAAATATCAATATAGCATAGAAAAACCTCAGAAAAAGTACTCAATGCCTTGAAAAAGAGATAATTTCAGATAATAAGCCTCTTCGAGGGGGCAACCTCCTTTTACCCCACTTAAATGTTCTAGTACCAGATGATTCAAAATGAAAATGTCTCCTTGGTATATATAGGAGACTAGGAAGCATAATTACAACTAATGGCCTAAAGTTGACATAAATAAAAGAACATTACTAATATAATATGCCCCAATTAAGGGGTACTGAGCCAATATTAGGGCTTAGCATGCCCCTCCCCTTGAGACAAGTGTTGTCTGCAACACTTGAGTAACTCTGGATGCTTCTGTATAAAAGACTCATCTTCCCAAGTGGAATCTTCAGCCGGTAGTTTCCTCCATTTAATGAGATACTCTGAAATGGATCTATTCCTCTTCTA
>JASDQU010738916.1:115312-146763 GCA_032191745.1 Picea mariana
AACTAGGATCTTGTCACCTATAACCTTCTTTAAGCATGAAACATGGAAAACTGGGTGTACTCGTGAAGATGCAGGCAACTCCAATTTGTATGCCATAGTACCAATCTTTTGCAACACCTTATAAGGGCCATAGTACTTTGGTGATAATTTATTATCCTTCTTGGCTTTCTTGAGGACATCTATTTGTATGGTTGTAGTCTTATAAACACCCAATCCCCTACTTCAAAACTTCTTTCACTACGATGTTGATCTGCTTGTTGTTTCATGCGATTTTGTGCCATGGTCAGGTTGTCCTTTAAGATTTGGAGAACTTGTTGTTGATTCTCGATGTGATCTTCCATTCCTTGAACCTTATATTTTTATTTTAGAGAAGAAGTGATGGAAGGAGGGTGGTATCCATAAAGTGCCATAAATGGTGGCATTTTTGTTACAGTATGAAAGGAAGTGTTATACCACCATTCTGTCAAGGGTAACCATTTGAACCATTGTGTTTGTTTATCAGAGACAACGCAACGAAGGTAGCCTTCCAAAAATTTTGATGACAAGAGACGAGGCCTACATCCCCCGTCCACAGGATCGCTCAATTCCCTTCACTTCTGAGTCGAATTGGCTCTTTAGATTCCCAGTGGAATCCCTATCAAATATGACCCAGATCCACAGGTCCTTTCTTTACCCGCACGGCCTTAGGCACTTAACCGTGGTTATCCCCGATTCTCTATCGGGGTTCGAGGTTCGGCGTTCCCTCTATCGAGAATTTCTTGCCTCTCCAATCCCCGATTACCGATGAGCTCTTTTCATGCACGCGAGCCCCTGAGCTTAGCTCCTGACGCAAATGACCACGCCTCCACGATCGTGGCCTTGCCTTCCTATCGGGAGTTCAAACCTCAAAACCCGATGTGCCCCTTTATGCGCTAGCCCTCCTAGCTAGAGCATGGTCCATATGACCTGTCTCTGTGTGACCGCAGTCAAACTCTCCATCGGAGTTTCGGCGTTTACGATGACAAAATGTTTATATCCACCGGACTCGTGATATTTTCGATTCCTGATGCACCTTTGCTTTGGCTAGCCCTCCTGGCTCAGCCCCTGGTCATGCGACCACTCCCCATGATCGCAAACTATAACTCCCATCCCGTCAGAGTTTCGGGGTTCGTGACTCCAAAATGCATGAACATCATGTCTACGGGATTCCCGATATCTCGATGGACAAAATGCCAATGGAACCGATCCTTTGCCACCTGTCCTTGTAGACGAACGGTTCTGGTTCCTCCTCGCAGGATCGTGCCCTCACGCTTTCGTGACCCTTGGGGCTAAATTTCTTCTCTTCTGCTCCCGAGGTCCTGACAGGCGAGGTGCCACCTGTCTTCTCGTCAACTCATGTGTGGCCCCCACGCTCCAATGCCTTATCGGGAAATCGCGTATCGCAATTCCAACTTGCACGAAACCTATGTGCCCGAGATCTCTGATATCCTGATCTACGACTTTCGTCCAATTCCCGACACCTGTCCCTCCTGAACGAATGGCTCCAATTATATCGGGGTTTTCACTTGGGATTTTCCCCGATGCCTTATCCACGGGAATGCCAATTTCCCGATGCACCCAAACGCCGATGGCGCTAGATCTCTGCCACATGTCCCTTTGCCAATGGATGGTCCAGATTCTTTTCACTGGTTCACCGCCTCGTGTCCTTGTACCTCACGGCTTTGAATGGATTCTTCTTCCTCTTCCAACTCATGATACCTGAATCCCCGATGTGGGTGATCTTGCGACACGTGTCCGCTCCCCAATGAACGGTCTAGATCAACTCGTTATTTCGGGCCCCTGGGTGTCCCGATAACTAAACCTCGTGCAGCTTCCAAAGATTCAACGGCTGTCGGGTATCTGTTCCTGATCTGATGAACCAGATCTGTTCTCCTCTGTGCCTAACCTATGCTGCCTCTTAGACACGAATCCACGGTCCAGATTCTCTCGGTTGATCCAATGGCCGATGTGGATCCTCCGACTACTTAAACTCTGTGCAACTTTTCCCGATCTAATAGTTGTCGTGGTTTTTGAGTGAGATCTGATGACTGTCGGTCCTCCTCTCCTATAAGTTCCTTCTGCACTTCTTCTAGACGTGAATCTTCAATGGTCCAGGTCTGTTCTCCTGTCGATCTCACGGCTAGTGCTACTCCCTCCTGAGCATGCACGCATTTTCTTCCTGCCTTGGGAAGATTTCCAAGGTTCCAAAGGCCTCGACCTTTGCTTCCTTCCTCTGCGAGCTCCTCCCTTGAGTCTCGCTACGCGTATGAAACCGTCTGCTCCTCCTGAGATTTTCTTCCTTTGAATCCTCAAAGGATTCCTTTTGAATTCTGCACCCCTGTGAAGTCCTCGCATGCACAGCGCTATCTATCCTGAGCTTCTATGAACACTCAGATCCCTTGGGGAATTTTGTCTTTCTTCTCCCTCAGATGGAGAATAAAACGGATGCCTTTCTGGCTATCCTTCTGCTCACGCCTCCTCTTGAGTACTTCTGGCTATTCAGCAACCCAGTGGAAGTTCCCTCAGTGGATACTCCCTTTCACTTCCAGAACTCAAAGAGTTCTTTCATTCTCGTGCCTGCTTTCACACTTTCTCGACGCCCTCCTGGTAGAGTATCTCTTCCACAGAACGTTCAGTAGTTCTGGGTTTCTTCTTTTCACTCTTTTCACTTGCTCAATGCCCTCCTGGCAGAGCTCTCAGAATCCTCAGTGATTCTGGTCTTCTCTGATCTCTCAGCAGAGTTCTTCTCCAATGCAACCCATGCGTATGCTCAATGCCTACTTGGCAGAGCTCCTGCAGAATCCTCAGTGATTCTGTCTGCAACTGTGTTTCAGCTACATAGCCTTACCTCCAAGGTGTTCAGCAACCTTGAGGTCTTCCTCTTGAGTTGTTGACTTCAGTCCTGTGCCTCAAGCACATCTTTGTCTGACTCCTCAGAGTTCAGAAGTGCACTCATGCACCAGTATTCAGAGTCTGAAACACTCTGTCATGCCTTCCAGACATGAAAACTCAAAGACCCTCAACCTAAAATCAAACACACTCCCTGCAATTGTATGATAACAACACACAAATATAGCATAAAATGAACACACACAGACATGCATATAAGGCAGAACCTATGCAGGAAAAACTACTTCTGTATATATTAAAAGTGGAAAATGCCTGTTTGTACAAGGTGTTCTCGAGCTCTCTTCTGGCTCTTCTCTTCTCTACCAGACTCCTTCAAAATGAGATCTAAAATCTCTTTTACCTGAGGTGCTCATCGAGCGCTTCCCTCCAGAATTTACCTACTCTGATAAATTACAATCAATGGTTGTCTAGTCTGCTATCCATAACTAGATCTCAACCGATCTGCAATAAAGGCCGATCCTACCTAATGCCTGCATAAAGCACGACTTCCCTGGCTCAACAGCCTAAGCACATTCAATTACATTCAATTCAAATATTTGAATGAGGCTGGGCCTCCCTTTCATCCTTGAATGCATGCGTGCTATCGTGGCTGGTTGGCTGCATGGAGAGATGCTCCTGTATCATACTCCATAGCTGCAAAAATCATGAGCTCCTGCTCATGGGCTTCCCCTGTATCTGTTGGAAAACCTCCTGGATCCCAAACAAGTCTTTGTAGCCTCCCATCTACTCCCTTCTGTTGCTGCTACTGCTTCCGCTGTGCTACTGTTGTCTCTTTCCTTCTTCCCAGCTGCTCCTTGCTAGTAGTGTCTGTTGACTTCAACATCAGCTTCATGATGTCCTCTATCACCTCATCCAACTGCTCCAGTGGCTGGTCCAGTTCTTGCAGTTTCCTCAGCTGCAAAAATTTTTGGCACATGAGAAGATCATCGTGACCTCCCATGCCTCTTTCATCAGTTTCCAACTTCATCTGTTGGATGTGCATGCCTTGCATGTTCACCCTTTCCTCCAGGGCTTCTATCTGATTCCACAGATCAACAAAGAAATTGTTGTCTTCGTCTTCCTCCTCTGCTTCTGCAACCTCCCTTGTTGCATTGTTTTCAGCTTCATGGCTGAAGCTGAGCCATTCCCCATAATGCTCTTTCTCTTTTTCGGCTTCTGCTGCAACCTCTATCGTTACAGTCCCTTCAGTTACTTGGTTGAAAATACCAAGCCATTCTTCTGAATGTTCATTCTTTTCTTCCACTTCTCTCGTTGTCAGCTTCAGTGCTACATCTTCTTCCTTTTCATCTCCCTGTCCGAAATCATTGAGTTGTTCCTCAGAACGCTCATTCTCTTCGTCCTCTTGGGCAGTCTTCACCATCTGCACCAATTCATCCTTGACAGTCTCCGTCGACTGTTCTGCTGCTGCACCATCTGCACCACCAATTTCTGCCTCCTCCTGGGAAAATGGCAGGAATATTGGAATTCCCCCAATCATCATTCGGCTCCTCTGATCTTATTCTACTGTTAGTTGTACACGCTGATCACAATCGAATCCCGAGCTCATCTACTCCATCAGCTCCCCTGACTGAATCCAACTCGCTTCTGAGTTCATGAGACCCTCAGATGGTCTCATATGCTCATCTCCGCCCTCCTAGCAATATGAGATTCTTCCGCTGCCTCCCTGGTAGATTTTGAGATGCCGCTGTGATCTCTGATCATTTCCCAGCAGGCAATGTAAAATTTCTTGACCATCCTCATGACAGTCCACGAGATCTTCAGTCGATCCCATTTTTGTTTCCTCACCCACTTGGCAAATTGGAAACCTTCTATTGCCCTCCTGGCAGTCTTCAAGATCATCATTTGATCCCTTACTATTGCCCTCCTGGCAACCTGAAATTCCCTCACTGTCCTCCTGACAATCTGTGAGATCTCGCAGTGATCNCATGACAGTCCACGAGATCTTCAGTCGATCCCATTTTTGTTTCCTCACCCACTTGGCAAATTGGAAACCTTCTATTGCCCTCCTGGCAGTCTTCGAGATCATCATTTGATCCCTTACTATTGCCCTCCTGGCAACCTGAAATTCCCTCACTGTCCTCCTGACAATCTGTGAGATCTCGCAGTGATCTCAGCTTGTTGCCCTCATGGAAATCTAGAATTTCTACTTCTCTTCCCATCTGGTAGTCTTTGATATCATCAGACGATCCCAATTCAAATTCAGAATCATCGAGGCTATCTCCAGTCTTGGGTTCACATATCGAAACCAATTCTTCATTCTGCCGCATTTGTAGTTCAAGCTTCTCTATCTCTGCTCGTATGTCAGCGAGCTCTCTATCCATCTCTGCAATCTTTTCTACCTTTCTTTTCTTCCTATGGCCTTTAGTAGCCATCCTGCTACCTCTATCTGCCTTCGTGGCAGATCTGCTGCTGTCACTCCACACTAAGAGTGTCTCTAGTCTCATCTCCTTACAGTCTCCCTAACTGTCTCCTTGATCGTTGCTTATCTGCAATCAATCATTGCAGAGTCTTCAATAACTCTGTCTTCCTCCTGCTCCTCTGTCTGTAATATACAAACAGATTCCCGCTCTGATACGACCTGATGACAAGAGATGAGACCTACGTCCCCCGTCCACAGGATCGCTCAATTCCCTTCACTTCTGAGCCGAATTGGCTCTTTAGATTCCCAGTGGAATCCCTGTCAAACATGACCTAGATCCACAGGTCCTTTCTTTACCCACACGGCCTTAGGCACTTAACCGTGGTTATCCCCAATTCTCTATCGGGGTCGGGGTTCGGCGTTCCCTCTGTCGAGAATTTCTCGCCTCTCCAATCCCCGATTACCGATGAGCTCTTTTCACATGCACGAGCCCCTGAGCTTAGCTCCTGATGCATATGACCATGCCTCCACGATCGTGGCCTTACCTTCCTATCGGGAGCTCAAACCTCAAAACCCGATGCACCCCTTTACGCGCAAGCCCTCCTGGCTAGAGCATGGTCCATATGACCTGTCTCTGTGTGACCGCAGTCAAACTCTCCATCGGAGTTTCGGAGTTTACGATGACATAATGTTTATATCTGCTGGACTCATGATCCTTTCGATTCCCGATGTACCTTTGCTTTGGCTAGCCCTCCTGGCTCATCCCCTAGTCATGCGACCACTCCCCGTGACCGCAGTTATAACTCCCATCCCGTCGGAGTTTCAGGGTTCACGATTCCAAAATGCGCGAACATCATGTCTATGGGATTCCCGATATCCCGATGGAAAAAATGCCAATGGTGTCGATCTTTTGCCACCTGTCCTTGCAGACGGACAGTTCTGGTTCCTCCTCGCAGGATCATGCCCTCGCGCCTTCGCGACCCTTGGTGCCAAATCTCTGCTCTTCTGCTCTCGAGGTCCCGACAGGCAAGGTGCCACCTGTCCGCTCGTCAACTAAGGTGTGGCCCCCACGCTCCAATGCCTTATCGAGAAATCGCGTATCACGATTCCAACCTGCATGAAACCTATGTGCCCGGGATCTCCGATATCCCGATCTGCGACTTTTGTCCGATTCCCGACACCTGTCCCTCCTAAACGGACGACTCCGATTATCTCGGGGTTTTCACTTGGGATTTTCCCCGATGCCTTATCCACGAGAATGACAATTTCCCGATGCGCCCAAACGCCGATGGCGCTGGATCTCTGCCACGTGTCCCTTTGCCAACGAACGGTCCAGATTCTTTTCGCTGGATCACCGCCTTGTGTCCTCGCACCTCGCGGCTTTGAATGACTTCTTCTTCCTCTTCCAACTCACGATACACGAATCCCCGATGTGTGTGATCTCATGACACGTGTCCACTCCCCAATGAATGGTCTAGATCAACTCGCTATTTCGGGCCCCTGGGTGTCCCGATAACTAAACCTCGTGCAGCTTCCATAGATCCGATGGCTGTCGGGTATCTGTTCCAGATCTGACGACCCATATCTGTTCTCCTCTGCGCCTAACCTATGCTGCCTCCTGGACACAAATCCACGGTCCAGATTCTCTCAGCTGATCCAATGGCCGATGTGGCTTCTCTGGCTACTTAAACTCTGCGCAAATTCTCCCTATCTAACGGTTGTCGGGGTTTTTGAGTGAGATCCAATGACTGTTGATCCTCCTCTCCTATAAGTTCCTTCTGCGCTTCTTCTGGACGTGAATCTTCAACGGTCCAGGTCTTTTCTCCTGCCGATCTCACGGCCGGTGCTACTCCCTCCTAAGCATGCACGCGTTTTCTTCCTGCCTTGGGAAGATTTCCAAGGTTCCAAATGCCTCGACCTTTACTTCCTTCCTCTGCGAGATCCTCCCTTGAGTCTCGCTGCACGTATGAAACCGCCTGCTCCTTCTGAGCTTTTCTTCCTTTGAATCCTCAAAGGATTCCTTTTGACTTTCACACCCCTGTGAAGTCCTCACGTGCACAGCGCTATCAGTCCCGAGCTTCTATGAACACTCAAACCCCTTGGGGGATTTTGTCTTTCTTCTCCCTCAGATGGAGAATAAAACGGATGCCTTTCTGGCTATCCTTTTGCTCACACCTCCTCTTGAGTACTTCTGGGTACTCAGCAACCCAGTGGAAGTTCCCTCAGTGGATACTCCCTTTCACTTCCATAACTCAAAGAGTTCTTTCCTCCTCGTGCCTGCTTGCACACTTTCTCAATGCCCTCTTGGAAGAGTATCTCTTCCATAGAACGTTCAATAGTTCTGGGTTCCTTCTGTTCACTCTTTGCACTTTCTCAATGCCCTCCTGGCAGAGCTCTTAGAATCCTCAGTGATTTCGGTCTTCTTTGATCTCTCAGCATAGTTCTTCTCCAACGCAACCCATGCATATGCTCAATGCCCGCTTGGAAGAGCTCCTGTAGAATCCTCAGTGATTCTGTCTGCAACTGTGTTTCAGCTACACAGCCTTACCTCCAAGGTGTTCAACAACCTTGAGGTCTTCCTCTTGAGTTGTTGACTTCAGTCCTATGCCTCAAGAACGTCTTTGTCTGACTCCTCAGAGTTCAGAAGTGCACTCATGCACCGGTATTCAGAGTCTGCAACACTCTGTCATGCCTTCCGGACATGAAATCTCAAAGACCCTCAACCTGAAATCAAACACGCTCCCTGCAATTGTATGATAATAACAAACAAATACAACATAAAATGAACACACACAGACATGCGTATAAGACAGAACCTATGCAGGAAAAACTACTTCTGTATATATTAAAAGTGGCAAATGCCTATTTGTACAAGGTGTTCTCAATCTCTCTTCTGGCTCTTCTCTTCTCTACCAGACTCCTTCAAAATGAGATATAAAATCTCTTTTACTTGAGGTGCTCATCGAGCACTTCCCTCCAGGATTTACCTACTCTAATAAATTACAATCAATGGCTGTCTAGTCTGCTATCCAGAACTAGATCTCAGCTGATCTGCAATAAAGGCCGATCCTACATAATGCCTGCATAAAGCACGACTTCCCTGGCTCAACAGCCTAAGCACATTTAATTACATTCAATTCAAATATTTGAATGAGGCTACGCCTCCCTTTCATCCTTGAATGCATGCATGCTATTGTGGCTGGTTGGATGCATGGAGAGATGCTCCTGCATCACATTTGTTCACTATCTCGATTTGTCCATCATATTGAGGATGATAGGATGAGCTATGATCCAATTGAGTACCCAAACAAGAAAATAATTCTATCCAAAAATGTCCAGTGAAGATGGGATCTCTGTCACTTACAATAATCTTTGGTCTATCATGTAGCTTTTGAACTGTCTCCATGAATGCGGTGGCAACTATACTAAATTTGAAGGGGTGAGAGAGTGCAGAAAAGTGTGCGTACTTGGTTAGTCTATCAACAATCACCATGATGACACTCTTTCCTTCAGACTTTGGTAACCCTGTGATGAAATCCATGGAAACCTCCTCTCAGCACTGACTTGGGATGGATAATGGTTGTAAAAGACCTGGGGTCTTAATTGTTTCCACCTTATTTTGTTGGCAAACCAAACATTCTACCACAAACCTTTGAACATCAGTTTTAAGGCCATCCCAAAAAAAATCCTTCTTGACTCTATGGCAGTTTTTCAAAATTCCCAAGTGCCCTCCTACTAGAGAGGTGTGCAATTCCAATAGTACCTTTTGTTTGAGTTGGGAGTTCTTACATAAATATAAGCGATCTTTGTACCATAGTGATTCGTTTTTCCATGTAAATGTATGTGATGCACTGGAATCTTGTTGCAACCTTTGAATGAGAGTCCACACTTTTTCGTCATTCTTCCATTCATCCCTTCCTTCTATTATCCAATCAGGTTATATGATCGAGATAGCACAGAGAAAGGGCTCAACATCTTCATCCTTTCTTGAGAGTGCATCTACCACAACATTTTGCTTCCCCTTTTTATAGACGATTTCAAAATCATAACCCAATATCTTGGTTACCCATTTTTGTTGTTCTTCTGAAGATAGTCTTTTTTCCAAGAAGTATTTAAGACTATCATGATCTGTTTAGACCTTGAAGTGCCTACCTATTAGATAAGGACGCCATTTCTTCAATGCATGTAGTATTTCCATCATTTCCTTCTCATAAATGGGTTTGTGTAAGTCCTTTCCCTTGAGTGGTCACCTTTCAAAAGCTAGGGGCCTTCCTTCTTGCATTAGGACACCACCAATTCCATTTCCCGAGGCATCACATTCCATAATAAAGGTTTTTGTGAAGTCTGGAGTGGTCAAGACATGAGATTTACAGATCACGTCTTTAAGTTGTTCAAAAGATTTAGTCTCCTCTGGAGTCCATGAAAATTCTTCCTTCTTAGTTAGTGTGGTTAAAGGTGCTGCTATTCTTCCATAGTTTCGAAAAAAATTGCAGTAGTAACCTGTCAAACCCAAAAATCCTCTAAGATTCTTCAATGTTTTGGGAATCGACCAGTCCATCATGTCCTTAATCTTGTTAGGGTGTACCTTGACACCTTCATGAAATACAATATGACCCAAATACTCTACCTCCTTTACTCCAAAGAAACATTTGGATGGTTTGGCCTATATTTGTTGCTCCTTTAGTAGTTGTAGCACCTTGTCAACATGTCACACATGATCCTCCCAAGACTTGCTATAGATTAGTATATCATAAAAAAATACAAACACAAATTTTCGAAGGAAGGGCTTGAAAATGGAATTCATCAACCCTTGGAATGTGGAATGTGCATTTGTAAGGCCAAAAGGCATTACTAAAAATTCATAATGGCCTTCATGAGTTCGGAATGTTGTTTTTGGGATATCTTCTTCCTTCATTCTAATCTGATGATACCCTGAACGAAGATCCAATTTTGTGAAATAGATTTCTCCATGTAGTTCATCTAAAAATTCCTCAATGATGGGAATGGGAAACTTATCTTTAATAGTGATCTTGTTGAGCTCTCTATAATCTGGACACATACACCATGAACTATCTTTCTTGAATACCATTACCACTGGAGGAGAGTAAGAACTTTGGCTAGGTCTAATAATGCCAACCTCTAACATTTCTTCAACCATGCGCTCAATTTCACTCTTCTGGGCATAAGGGTATCTATATGGCCTGATGTTAGGAGGAACACTCCCAGGAATTAGGTGAATTTCATGATCATGATTTCAAGTGGGTGGAAGACCTTTGGGAATATCTTCAAATACTTTGGAATGCTTATCAATGATCCTTTGGAGATCTTAAGGAATAGATGGCTTAGATGTTTGAACATATAGTGAGAATAGTTGTGCAATAATGCCTTGATGCCCCTTTTTAAATAATTTTGTCATGCCATTAGAGCTTATCATCTTACCGGGTTTCCCTGTGATACCTCTTAACTCAATTTCTTTTCCTTCCAATGAAAATTTCATGAAAAATTCTTGAAAATTAAAATCCATTGTTCCTAATGATTGTAACCATTGGATTCCTACTACAACATCTGCACCACCCATGGGTATAGAAATCATTGGACTATTCATTACATATTCCCCCATAGTAATATTGATATTATTGAATTTTCCTGAGCAATTGATAGTTCCTGCATATGCAATCATTACTTGAAACTCTCGCACTGGATATACAAAGCAATTGAGAGCTTTGGATAATTTATAGTGAATGAAATTATGAGTACTGCCAGAATCAATTAGGACTGTTACCTTTTTCTTTTTGATGTATCCTTCGATCTTGAGGGTTTGAGGAGTGCTAATTCCAGCCAAAGCATTACACGATATCATGGGAGTCAACTCTTTAGACGAAATTGCTTCTACGTTTTTATCTTGAGATGGTTCTTGTTCTTGTTCTTCTTCCTCTTCAAAATCTATGTAGAATAATTTCTTCTCACCACACTTATGTCCGTTACTATACTTGTTGTCACAATTAAAGCATAAACCTTTTGGTTTTCTTTCCTCCAATTGTTGAGGTGTCAACCTTGTAGGTTGAGGTGTTCTAGAAGAAGGAGCATTGTTCTCTCTATAGATGTTAAGATTGGTCCTTCTAGTAACCATAGCCATATTTTTACTTTCAACATTTCTTGCCACCTTTAATGCATTCTCTAATGATTTGGGTTCCCAAAGGCGAACCTCATGTTGAATGTTATCCTTTAAATTTCCGATGAATACAATAATCAAGTGCTCATCTGGAATATTGGTTACCTTTATATTAAATCTTTGGAAGTTCTCAATGTGCTCAATAACTAAACCCTTTTGCTTGAGATTTATCAATTGGCTAAACAAGGTATTGCTCCTTGTATCCTCATAGTGTGCTATCATTTCTTCCATGAAAATTGTCCAAGTGACGAGTGATTTGCGAGAACAAAGCCATTGATACCATACAAATTGATTAGGTTCTAAATATAAAGAAGAAATTCATACCTTTCATGTATGTGGCACATTATGGAGATCAAAGAATTGTTCCATCTGAAGTATCCATGTGATTGGGTCCTTGCCATCAAACTTCCTCATATCAATCTTAGGAACATGGTTGGTATTCAAACCAAAGTTGAAGTTTCTCCATTCTTGATTCACCTTCCTTGTGTCCTCATCATGAATTTCATGGGATTCATTTTCACTTTCAGGTGTCTTCTCTGTTACGAAATTTTTTAGTACTTCCATGATCTCCCCTTTTAAACCCTCCATCATCTCTTGTAGTTCATCTTTTGTTACTATCTTATTTTGTAAATCATTTATGTCCCTATGCATTTCTTCACCTTCATCAAGAGTCCAAGTAGGATTTTTTGGAGGCTTATTTGGTGTATAAGTTCCCTTTTTGGGTGGCATGTTGGCCAAGTATCACTTTTGAACCTTGATTTTGAGGTGGTTCTGCTAGACAATCTTTTTTCTGTTGTATCTCCCAAATTACGGCCCTTCTGGGTATAAAAATTTCTTGTATGTAGTTCTATGATATTTATTGTCTGCAATGCCATAGGTCTATCATAATTGGATGTTCCAAGTGTAATTTAAGGTAACTTCGCCACAACTTGCTGATTTTTGGCCTTTCCAGAATATCTCACTTGTATAGTGTTCCCTGCACAAACTAATTGATATAAAATTCTGAAACTTGCACCAGAAATAATACATACTGTCCACAATCCAATGAAACCAGTCCCACTCAATTTGGATACTCTAGGAAGAAGTTATGATTGTTTTACCCCAAACACCTTCTTGAGACTAGTCAATAGGACTAGTCAGATACCCTATCGTACACAGGGTGTATCTACAAATTTAAGATGACTCAAAAGTTGAAATTTTTACCATAGATACCTTACTAATTTCTGTGAATAGCCTCTGGATTTTAGGGTCTGAAACAATACATAAAATGTTTTATAGTGAAAATTTTGTAATGACTCAGTTGAGGATGATTCCAGAACCCTATCTTGTAAAGGTTGTATCTCCGAAAGTATAAGTCCTCAGGAGTTGAATTTTGAACCCAAGGTACCTTTATTCGTCTACTAAATATCCTCCAAGAATTTCCTTCTAAAACGTTGTAGAAAACAAGTTATAGTGAAAATTCCAAGGTGTCTCAGATGTAGCAGCAAAACCCCAAGACCTTGAGCTCTGATACCATCTGTTAAGAACCAAATATCAATATAGCATAGAAAAACCTCAGAAAAAGTAATCAATGCCTTGAAAAAGAGATAATTTCAGATAATAAGCCTCTTCGAGGGGGAAACCTCCTCTTACCTCACTTAAATGTTCAAGTACCAGATGATTCAAAATGAAAATGTCTCCTTGGTATATATAGGAGACTAGGAGGTACAATTACAACTAATAGCCTAAAGCTAACATAAATAAAATAACATTACTAATATAATATTCCCCAATTAAGGGGTAATGAGCCAATATTAGGGCTTAACACCCTAACATAAATACTTCAATCCATACACTAGGGTTTGTACCATGCATACAAGCTATGCTCCAAAAATAAACTATATATTATCATCATACACCCATAAAACAAGCATGTGATCATACATGTAGCTCTATTACTAACATGGAACATTAGATATCATATGTCCATTCCTTACTCAACTTCTGTAGCATTTTCCATCCCATTTTCCCAACTTTACTAGTGCCTCATGCATTGCACACTACCTGTCAAGTGAGTGCCTTGCTAGAAACCTATAGGATGACCCGTGAGGACCTCAATAATTAGGGTTTTTCATAAACCCTTTCCCTCTATAGCTCTTAAACTTTTTCATCGAACTTCCATCACTTTCTTAGCTTCGCGCAACCTCAAAGTATTCAATTATACCTGTCAATGACCATTCACAATATGGATATTCAGTGTGCTCAAATTAGGAGCTAATGGGAGTCCCTTGCTCTCTTATTTATACTCTCCAAGTTGATTCCTTTAGGGGCTATACTCTAACTATTTTACCCAACTTCCCTCTTTTAGGGCTAACCCACTTTCAACTACTTTACCCACTTGCAACTAATTTATCCACAATTAGTAAACTCACCACTTCTGGTTACAACTAATTTATTTTTAATTATTTTCTCATTGCAACAACTTTACCCATGATTAACCCCTAGTTACAACCAATCTGACTAGTAAACTTTTTCTAGGATCTTCTAGAATAATTGACTTATTTGACATTCTAGGGGATTCTAGATAACTCAAAAGGGTTCTCCAACTTCACAAATCCATAACTCCCTAACGGTGAGGAGTTGTGTGACGTACCACATATCACCAAAATTAAATGGCATGTACTATCCATCCAAAATAGTCTCACCTGCAAAATCACTGATATTCATGTCTTAATTCCTAAAACAAAATTGGGTTCCTTAACCATGCCTATGGGACTACTTAAATGTGATATTAGACATACTCAATGGTTGACATTGTTGATTCTTAAAAACGCAATGATGAATGTTATGCTCAAAAATGATTTCCAAGCTTTAGTATTTATCTATATTAATAATATACTAGTAGGTGGGACCCCCTTGTTATACTCATTGGAATATGGTGGATACGCAATGCTTATATTTTTCCTGTCTATGTGATGGTAGCAACATAGTTCTCTACCGTTCATTTTGCTTCAGTTCATGGTTTGAAATGTTATGCTAATATGTGTTGGTTGGATGATTAAAATATGGAGCTGAGTGGTTTGGATGATCTCTCATAAAATATGATAATGCTTCCATTTTGAATAAAAAAATTATACTCCAAGTCTTAATGTTGTGTATTGTTCATGAAAAAAGTTGGGTGCTCTTGACCCTTGCTACTATGGTTATGCACATTGTTTGAGTTTCATAGTGGGTTGTGTTCCTGGCACATTGTCTTTTGAAAGAATTTGATATTGGCAAGGGGTGGCGTACTTTGCAACACTGATATGGCATTTTTGGGTTTTGGGTTGATTAATGGTGTAGTGCTATGGTGAGTTAGCTAGTGGGCTTGGATCGTACTAGGAATTGAATGAATATCTGAGTGGAGAAGCAGTGTGCAATAAATTCACGTCCCTCTAACTCCCCTCAAGCCCATCACCCTAGTCATTCTTACATTTTTTGGCTCCAATAGTTGTTGTTGCTCTGCCTTGCCTGATCGTGGAGGAAGTATACAATATTGTTTCTTCTTCTCATGCAAACTTTTATAGGTATGGGTTTTATTACTCTTCCATCCATCACAATTGATCTGCCTTTGAATCAAATGTTGGTTCTAGTTGCTCGTGGTCTTTGTGATTCTCAAGTTGTTATGATATTTTGGAACTATGTGTTATGGTTTCATTTTTTGTTTTTTGTGGTGGTCATTCTGAGACTGTTGGATCTTAAAGACTGGTTGCGTGGTCCTTGTTGTGGGTAATCATTCACAAGGAATTGTTAAGTAAAGGTTGCAGTGAATCCTACATTACCATGGTTTTGTTTATCCCCTCTGTTGAAATTTGTTATCACAGTCTACCTAAACTATGGGCTTGGTGAATACCCCACCTATATATTGAAATTACTGGTCTCTGTGAATAAGTATGCCCATGCCATGTTCGACTCTATGGATTTCTATGTGAACTATGATGGAAGGTTGGAGCATTTCATGCCTTGTCTCGGAAAAACCATGAGTTGTTATCTTGCTTTATATGACCTCACTGACACCGTCGCCTGGTAAATGTTATAAAGTATAAGGACATTGTTACCCAGAAGTTGATGAGATAGCTATTTGTGCTTTTTGGTTGGGCGTGGGTTTATATTTGGTCGCTTGTTATGCAGTGTTGTTAAAAGGGGTTGGCTTCAATTGTTTTTCTTTTAGCAATTGCAGTGTGTTTTTGGAGACCCATAAAGCCAAGGGAAAAGTTGCATGTTTTTGTTCATGTGGTAAATTATGATAGGGAACCTATGGATTAAGTTGTCTATGCCATTTATCTTCCAAACTCTCTGGTTGAACCACCAGTTCTTACCTTCCACTTGATGTCTTAAACCCTGAATATTACTTTGAGATCGTATTGACTCGAGTTTGAAGTTGATGGGAGCATGGTGCTTTCCCAGTTACTGGGGAGCAATTTTGTTTGGTCTCTTGTTTGGTAGTTATGGGAGAGATCCATACCCACCCATTCATTTGAAGCTTGTGTTCAAAATATTGAATGTTTTTGGGTTCAATCATTATGTTGATTGTATAAAAGGGACACCTGTGTTCAAAATGTTTGAGGCCTGAATAAGAGTGATAACGTCGAAATTAATTGCATTGAGTAGTGTTTAAATAAATGATGGATATGAGTTGTTGTAAACACTGTGCGTGTCCCTATTGGTTTTTAAAGATTAATTATTGGAGTTAATGTGATGGTCGTGGATCAAAGGTTATTGTTGTTTCCCATAGAGATTACGGTGTTGTTCGTTATGACTGTCATATTATGATAATGTCGATACAATAGTTACTGTAATTAAATATTTCTGGGCATACAAATTATTGTGTAAATAATTCGGAAGCCAGCAAGAAAACTTGTCAAAGAAACTACCTGTTTGAATTATTGTTTTGGAAAATGAACACTGTTAAACTTTGAAGGGTTGGACAGAGATATGTTTTGATTGCGTTTAAGATAACATGTTTTGATTTGTTTCACTTGAACAATATCCATATTGTTTCCCTATCATTCTACCATTTTTTGCTAATTACATTCCCCTCACAATCCAGATTTCACTTATTGCATCCATGTTTTGTGATATAAATTTAAAAACAAATAGTTTGTGTAAAAGTGACAAAAGGGATAACATAGCAAGGGTTGGTGACTGATATTTTGATATTTTACTACACAGATGAATTGTTTGATTAATTAATTAACAATATTCGTATATGCATTCCCTATCATTATATCATTTTTTGCTAAATACACTCCTTCCATATTTCCCATGAACCTTATCACCCCCTTTTCATATGGGAATTAATGAATGGTTTGTTATGGATGGATTTGCATGTATCTCGTGTCAATTTTCGAGCCAAATTTTGATTCATGTAAGAAGAGTGTCATGTATGGTTTATTAAGAGCTTCATTACTGACGAATTGCTGCTACAGGATGAGATTTTTTAGTAGAGGAAACAATGGCTAAAATAACAGAGGCGGGGAAATTGGAATCGAAGCCATAAGAGGAATAGATTTTCTATCCATTTTGATGTTGATCCTCAAGAATTGAACCAACTATTCCAAGCTGGGTTCTTTAATTAGGTTGGCCATGGAATAATGCACCCTCAACCAGAAATTCCCCCTTTTCAGCCTCCTCATAATATCCCTGGCATTCTTGTTCCTCCACATGTGTCCTTGCAGCCTAAAGTCCTCACAAATGATGGTTGGCAAGAGATCACCAACCAACCTGTCTCTCACCATCATGGTTGGCCCACTATGTCATTACCTTTGACACCACTTGTCAATCCCAATGTCCATATTTCGTGTGCTGTTTCACCAGTTCAATATTCACACACCATTAAGAGATTAAAAATTGATATTCCCCAGCCTGGGAAAGACAAAGGAAAAGCAATTGCCTCCTCTTCTTATCCCTCCAATGATTCCTCAGAATTCATGTCTTCCCACATGCATTTGAAGGATGATTGTTCCCATGTGATCAGCGAGATACAATCCCAAGGGTCAAATCAACCACAGACTACTTCCAAGAAGTATAAGGGAAACAACATTGAAAAAAGGAAAATTGTCTCACAAAGTGGCAAATATGGTTTTTAGATTATGTTTTTTTATGATTTCAGTTGATGAAGACAATGCTTAGTGGTTTTCAGTATTTTTGGACAGCAAGCTTTGTTTTGATATTTTCTGGATAATGTGGACATATATATTCTTTTTGGATATGATATAAATTATTTATGATATTTAAATATCCAGTTTGAAAGATATTAAAGGGAGTTGCAAGGGTGGCATATGGTTAAAATGATTATTTTTTTTGTATTATATTTCATGAGTTAAAAGGAAAAAATGACGAGAGTCACAAGGGGTCCCATATACCTAGTTATTATTAATTAATACCCTTAACTATATTATTATTATTTATTTCTCCTAAACTAATTAGTTAAGTTAAATCATCTTAACTAAAGAAAGTAGTTGAACTACTTCAACTTATTTGGAAAGAATAAAAGATGAATGAGAAGAAGAGACAATAGGAGAATATAAGGAGAAAATAAAGACTAAGGTTTTCTCTTTAGTTTCATGAGATAGTTTCAGTTTTCATTCATTTCTGAGTTTATTCAAAGCCTAATTATCTTCTTGATAGCATGGTCTTATTGTAGACAACAAGTTTCAAGACTGAACCATATTTTTCAGATGCTTTTTTTAGAGGTGTTGATCCATCCTTGATAGTCTGTGTATTCTTGTTTGTTTGTGAATTAAGTTTCATGGCTGACAAAAGATATCTTGCTGAGTCAAATTAGCAACAATTTGTGGCAAGTTGATCTAGATTATTAATTTTAGTTTTATTTTATTGTCGGATTATTTTGTATGGTGTTCATCTAAGATATCTAAATCATACTTTGGTCCATGCCCTCGTAGGGGTTTTGTAAAGAGAAGAAATTTTTGATATCTCAGAATGAAATAAAATGATATTGTTGTTCTATATCATATATGTGTATTTGTGACTTGGTTACATTTCTCTTTTTGATCTCCATGTTTACTTAATAACAAATTTGTGTATATTCCAAAAGTTGTTTTATTTTATTTTTTGCAACATATTTAAAAATAAATCATCCTCAGTCCTTGTAATTAATACTTGTGGATTTAGAGAATATTTTGAGGCTATAAACCCCAAGTGACATTCTCAACTATCTTGTCCTAGCCAAAAAAGATCTGAAAATGATTGAGTAAGGTAATTGATACATTTTCCTCAACATACATCAATCCCTAAGGGTTTACATAAATCTACAATATCAATCTCCAAGGGTTGAGATCAATGAAAACCAATTATCCAAACCAATTGTTTATAAACCTAAACCAACTTTCCAACAATCTACCCCTTTGGCATTGATGGCAACACCAAAAGTGATGGAAACACTTAGTCATGACAATACAAATTCTCATGCTTCCTATGATCATCACTCCTCATAAATGTTTCTATCTCTCCCCCTTTGACATCAATGGAAAAATGTATCTTCCTTTGGGGTTCTTACCCCTTACTAAACTCTCTTTAGGGATGCTCCCCCTTCCTGCACTGTTCTTTTATTTTTCTCTCTCTCCCTTTGAAAAAGGGTTAACTCCACCCGTCGATCTGAAACTGTACCTTCCATTACACATAACAATTCATCACTTCGACAATGTTGCATTTTCATTGTCGTCGGTGTCATAAGTGTCACACTTTTGTCGAAAGTGTCGTAAGTGTCGCATTCGATTTTATTAAGTGTCACATATCAAACAACACTATGAAAACACTTACTAAAACCCCTAAAACATGTTATAAGAATAATCCCCATCATATGGAAGTCGAAACAAGTGTTTTTACTAGGGAATTACTCATCTTGGTAACTTTTTCGAATATCAGTGCTCCCCTGCTCACACACAGGAAGCGCTAGCGCTCCTTGTCCATCTCAGGAGGAGCGTTCCAACACTCAATTTCCCATTTTAAGGGAGCACTGCGTTGGGTGAGGAAATATTGGAAGAAATCCCACTTTCCTCTAAAGACATCTATGGATGGATTGGGTGATTTTGGCTTGAATCTAACTCTAGGGATGCATCTAAGGAAGATATCACAACCATTGGAGCCATAACCTCAACTAATTCCAAATATAACAAAGGTAGTTGAGCCTCTCAAAGAATATAAATGGAGGCATTCCCATGGTGAAAAGGAAGAAAACATCAACAAAACATTGTTATTTTGATTCTGGATCTTTTGAGCAAGGGCTGGACGAGGAGAACTTGGAGAGGCTGTTGAAACATCATTGTAATTTTCCTTTTGAAGTTCTCACTTAATATACTTGCCCTATTTCATTCAAGTACATGGTTTAATGTGCTTGTCTATGTTTATTTTGATTTGCATAGATGAATTTGCTTTTCCTAATCCATTAGAGTAGAAGGAATTCGTTTGTTTCTTTTTGTTCATTGCAGGTATTGTTTTGTGCCAAGAATTGGATCAAGCTTGTGGATAGAAGTAGCTAGGACAAATGTCATAAATACAATACATCCTAATTTACCTTCTCCTCTCTTTTTCGATAATAAGAATGAGTTTATAGGAATGATAGTGTCTAAATGATTGTTTTTGTCTTGGTATAGGGTTCAATAATCCAAGGGAAATTTCACCTATCCGCAGGGGAATATTTTTGTAATAGAAACTAACGCATCCACTGGGTACTGGACTTTTGGTTTGTTCTTCCCTTGGTTCATCCGATAATTTTTCCTATCCTTAGATCCTATCTATTGATTTGATCTTATTTTTGCATCTCTTTTGTGTTTTCTAGTTATCTCACAGAGCCTCTTACTAAATTTTCTTGAGTTACTAAGATTTTTGAGATTTTTCTCAAACTTTCCTCAGAACTAGCACTCCCCTGCAGTTCAAGTCAGAGCATTGTTCCTTGATCAGATATCCTCTAGATCCTTCTAGGGAGTGCTAGAGCGCTCTTCTGTCTTGTTTACCAAAGCGCTAATTTTCCCTTCTTTGGAAAATTTAAGGGTTTCTTGATTATTGGGTATAGTATTTGGATCTTCTTCTCTAAATTAGAAGTTATTCTATCTAATGTTGGCCTTTGTTTGACTAAAACTTGTTGTCCTTCATTATTTTTATTCTTTATTGAGTTTGTGCTATCTTTCTTGATTGCAAAATTGGCCTTTCTCTCTCAGATTTGGTTCATTTTTGTCACTCTTCTCGATTATCTGATTGATCAGGGGTTTTCACAGGGAAGATTATTTATCACATGTCTATATTTGATCCCTTACTCAATTCTTGAAGACTATAAAGTATGACTTTTGATTTCTTTGTGTTTTTCTTTGAGTGAACAGTTTGGTATTTGTTTTTTCTTTTGGTTTCTTAATTACTGCTAAGACTGTCTTTGTTTGTGTGCTCTTTTGCTTCTTACTTTTCCAAATCATCATAGTGAACCCTTTCATTATTAGTGAAAAAACGAAGCATTAGAAGAACATATTAGTTTGCATTTACAATCAAGCAAAGAAATATTTGTATGCATTGGTTTTGGGTATTAAAAAGTTTTCTCTATAATTTGGCAATTGTCTAAATTCTTGTTTGGGAACAAAATAGCATAAAATTTTGCATTCTTGAGTGTTTGTTAGTGACAAAAAAAAAGGAAACTATTTTCCTTCCCGTAGGTAGACATTCATTGAAAAGAAAATTTTCATATCATTATTTTTACCTTCTTGTGGAGTTGAGTCTCAAGCATCATCAATTTTACTATCGTTTACTCTTGCATAACAAACAACCACAAAAATAAATGCTAATTAAAATTGAACTATAAACTTTTATTTTTTAAGATATTTACACCAATAATAGACTAGGACTAGAACTTTGGAATAGGCTATGAGGATAAATCTCCAAATCATTCAAGACAAAATCAAAATCTTGTGATAGGGAGAGAAAATCCAACCTTCGTATAAGAATAGATGGGATCCCCCTCTCACATAGTGGTTAAAGATGAGGTCATGTGTATGAGAGAAATGGAGATTATCACTCTGTTTCTTAACCAATTGTAGTGGTACAATCATATAAGGGGGGTTTTTCTTAAGAATCAAATTTTTTCATTTGGTCTCAGAGATTTGTGAATTTTGAATCCGGTTGGGKTCCTATGGAGTTTACCGGTACATTTGTCCTCAGTTCTCTTGAAGAATTTTGGACTTGATATCCTGCCCATACCTTCAGACCCGACTGTCCAATGTACCCTCCTAGAGGTTGACTGCTAATTGGTATCCTTAGTGGCCATAGTCTTTAGGGTCCTTACATGAGGTGATGGTGAAGGGAAGTCTTCGCTGTACTATTGGCAACCACACATGATTTTGATTTTTAAACATGATCGAAAGGATTCACATTTTTTGTAGCTTCCATCACCCCATCTATAAACACTTTTCCAAATTTATTATGACTGATTGGGTTAAAGCCTACTTCATTAATTTTTACTATTTCGATTTTCGATTTTTTTATTTTTAATTCATAACTGCAAGCATGAATTAAACATAAAACTTGGCTTGTTATTTTGGTGATTTTATGCCTTAGGTATATCGTTCAATGGACCATTCATATGAAATTGAAATATAAATATTATAAAATGGTTGTTAGACCCATTTTGTTTGTGTTAATACAATTATTGTTTCAATGGTTTGACAATTATTGATTTATGAAGAGATTTTGATATTTGTGTGATAGTCCTATCACAAATTCAATGGTCGTACCAACAGTCATAAAAATGAATACACACCTACTGTACTCACATCCTCACCTCACCTTGTTGGCTTAACATATTAAAGAGCCATTCATTACATGCATTGGGTTTTGGTACTCTGTATGTTTATCTCTCATCACAAGAAATGGTAAGGATTACGCTCAAACCCCTGGTTTTCATTCCCAATATTCGAGTTATGATAACACACAGGCTATGTTATTTTTCTGTCTCCACTCTCCATTCATAATTGTTTTTTCTGCTCACACGATTCGAACCTAAGACTATCCAGAGTAAGCCCTGTTGCATTCTAGTTACATTTGTCATGGCGTCTATCGTTCTCTTAGAGCCAAATGGATTTCAGGCTTTACTTTCTCACGACGATGCGATTGAGGATCTGAAAAGCCATGGCTAGGCTGTTTCCCTTAGGAAATTTCAGGGTTATATTCTTCAAGTGGCTAAAGCTTTTGCACAAACCTTCGATGGTTACAGAGATAAAATTGGGGACACACTGTTAGAATTGACTGAGGAGTTTGTGAGAAAAGCAATAGGGCTTCCATAAAAGGGTGAAAAATGGTTCAAAAATGCCCAAATTGAAGGATTCCCTTGGAGTCTATTTATGACATCCTAAAATATCAACTATTGTGAAAAAGGTATTTATATCTCCCAGGTCAAACCTAGATGACATAGTTTGTTGTTAATTCTCAAGCAATTTATGACATGCGAAGGTCGATACAGATTGTTCTTCCTCTAACATATCTCTTTAATCATGTACTTCATTGGTTTCGATTTAAATATGCCTTTTTACTTGCTGAGAAGTATCTATAAGATGTCTAAATGATATAAAAGACATGGTCTTGATTCTAGTTTGTTCCATCACAGATTGATTAAGATATTGTTGATGTATCACCTGTCGACCATAGGTGATAGTTGGGAAGTATTTTTGATGAGGAATGGTTTTTCCCAGACTGTTCCTACAACAAACCCTAACTTAGACAAATGAATGGTTAAAGACCAGTTCGGTATTTTGATCAATGGACCAGCGTTTATCAACATAAACTCTTTAGACGTAGCGATGTCGAGTAAACCTTCACCTACAGGATTTCCTGAGAAAGAGACTGTTGAATTGAAGGTAATTGACCCTCTTGTTCCTGAGATTGATGTTATCCTGAACATTATTATTAAGTCAGATTTCAAGAAACCTTGCAAAGGAACAAAACAGAAATGCACGGACTTAGGGTTCAAGAACAAGAAGGCAGGTCACCTAATTTCGAGGAAACTAAGGAACCGAACGATACTCATTTGAGATCGATCGGTCTGATCGAGATCGATGAGGGTTTGGATACAAAGATAGAAGATTTTCTGGTTCAGGAAGATCCATATTTTCAAGGTTCCAAGAGGGGGGCTATTGAACCTTATGATTTCATAACAAATTTCCCACCATGACTTAAAGGAACAGAAGGATTCTTTGGTATTAGGCAAGTTCCGAAACAATCACCAAGTAAGACTAATGTACCCGTAGTCAACTGTGTCATTCATCAACCTGCCACCTCTCCTATTCACTGTGATGACTGTTTCCAATGGGTCGAGCGATATTACACGAACATCCCTATCCTAAAGGCCTGGATTAAAACTCTTACTGCTCAGAATGATTTGTTGAGGCAAGAAAACTATAGTCTCAAGGAAAACACAGAGAGGAAGACTAAATGTATCAAGACATCTGGGAACATAGTCATCAAGAATGCAACCAGTGTCAAGGCGATAATAAATTCTGAACTACCCGAACCCTCTTTAGTTAACTTTTAATGATAAACAATTTGATTTTCTTTTTTCGTTTTATCTCTATTATCTAATTCAAAGTAACTCGATTTGAAGTTAGATTGTATTTACTAAAATTAATATTGGCTACAAAATCTTCGATTCTATAGCCAAGTCTCTTTTTTCTATAAAAATTAGTAATCAATTATGATTAATTGTTTTTCTAATTTATTAAAATTGTTTTTGTTTTTTTTTAGGAAATTGGAGTTGCTACTGCTGATTACTGGGAGGAAATATCTTTAAATTATATGCAAGTGATTAGTAGTTTCTTTTTCTTCATGTTTGATAGAAACTTTGATTTATTTTTGAATAAACAAACTCTGTTATAAGTGGTTTCCAAATCCACTATTTTTGTAATTTTACTTTATGTTGGGAGATCCATCTCTATCCTGTGAGATATGAGTATGTGGATCCCATGATACTTTAAATACTATTCACTTTTTTATTGAAAGACATCTTTGCTTGGAACAGATTATGGACCTGTAATTCTCAGAACTGAATGGACAAGTTGTTTTCATTTCGGCTTTAGACCAATGTGACATTGTTTCATATATGTTTTGTCTCTTATATTTTGGGATATTAATATGTTACATAGATTTAGCCTCAATAACGTATAATGTTCCATAATGTTTAGTGATTTAAAATCTTGTCTATAACTTGTTGTTTCATATATTATATATGTGATCAGTATTTCAATTTTAATATCATGATTTATGCTTCATGTTTAGTTGATGTATCCAATGAATGCTTCACATTGAAAATTCTTTTATTGTAATCATTCATAATCACAAGGTCATTGGATCTACACTTTTTGCTACTCTATCTTATATCCTAGTTGTCAATAAACACCTTGAGTTTATTCTGGAGATGTTAGTACAAGTTTGTCAGATATTTCTCTCACAGGAAAGATAGTTGGAGGTTTGGATCATACAGGGACATAGACACAGTATGAGATTAATCTCATGTTAGCTTTATCTGCATTTAATTTTTGTATTAGCTTTTTTATCAGTGAAACAAGACAGTTTAATTTGGTTCTGACCATTACTCTATCCTTGTTTCAAGTCATGTTTTATTAGTATTTTTTTGAGTTCTTAGATTTTAGTTTATAAAACAAAAAATATAAAAATATGTGTTTTCTTTATTTACTTTCGGAAACAATTACCAAACATTGATTTCGCAAGGCATTCACCAAAAACTTGCAATTTGTAAATATTTTGTTTATAATCAAATATTTATATTTCTGGAAGCACTTGTAAATAATTAGATTAAAGTATATTGTATCATATTTTTATCTTTAGAGTAGTTTTATTTTCTTTGTTTTAGGACCCTAGTCAGCTAATGGATCCATTAAACTCGTCAGAATAGATTACACCAAATGGATTGGGTTAATTAGACAACCCCGATATGAATCTATTCTTCCAATTGACGGTGTGTCGCATACACCCGTCAACAAATGGAACTAGAAGGAGGGCTTGAATTCAATTGATGGCACGTGGAGGTCGCAAGACTCCTCCCCCACATACTCACTCCTCTGCCATAATTTGTAGTCGCTCAAACAATAATGTTACACTTGAAATAGAAACTACCTCAAATGAGAACCTTGAGATTCTCATTGAACTAGTGACACTAGTTCCTCAAGGGGCCAACATCCAAGAAATTGTTCGTCCGTCACTCATAAGAATGCATAGTGCCTTAGCCCATATCAAAAAACCTAGTAGGCCACTTAATCAACCCCTTGATTTCTTGGATAACCGAGAACAACTTCAAGGCATTGGTCTACTCCAAAAGTTGTTAGGTGAAAACACTACCAATCCTACCGAAACACCTACCCTTRCAGTCGGAGGATCCGRTATCCCACCTTCTCCACCTGGTTCCTCTCCATCCTCTTCGGGAGGAGATTCGTCAAATGAAGGCAGTTCCTCATAAGGACCATCACAACCTCGACACCATCAATGACCATGGAAAACCAAAACAATCCTACCAGACCTTGTCTCAATCAATATGTCGTGGTTGTACCCGGACCTCAACACCCATTACCAAAACATCTGGAGAAATGGTTACCCAAATTTGATCCGAATTCCAAACAATCCACTGAAGATCGCATCAAAAAATTTATGTTGGCCATTAGACTCCGAAGTGTTGAGCACGAGGATGTAGTATGCAGATTATTTCCTTATACTTTTGAGGGAAATGACTCCACATGGTATTTCGCTCAACAACCCCAAGCCATTGTTTCTTGGGACAAGTTTGAAACTTGTTTCATGGAAAAATTTGGGGATGATAAATCTCTGGAAGTCTTGGTTATGGAACTTTCCAGCTTAAAAATGAATCCTAAGGAAAAAGTGAAAGATTTTAACCAAAGATTTCTTATGTTAAAAAATAAAATCCCTGTAGATTTAATGCCCACTGAAAGCCTAATTGTCACATATTACACTAAGTCTTTGCATAATAACATAGCAATTTGGGTCAAAAGGTCTAAAAAGAACACATTGTTAGAATCCTTTGAGGAGGCAAGACAAATTGAAAAGGATATATTAAGCTTAAAAGACAATCTCAATAGTGAAGATGAAACAACTTCATCCTCTAAAAGGAAGATAGAAATCCTTACTAGGCCTCCTCAAGCTAAAAATCAACCAGAAATTTTAGACTTAGAAAGCTTGCAGAAATATTTCCAAAAGCTGTCCAACTAGGTCGTTGACTTCAAGAGATCAGCCGAGGAGTCATCCACAAGAAAAGTAAGTTTTAAACCTCCTTTCAAAAAACCTTTTCCTCCCAACCGACCAAACCCAACCAATGAAGGTCTAAATTTCGAAAGCTTGTAGTACGCTTTGCAAACCATCTTAGAAGCACATGATAATTATGTTTCTGCCCCTCCCAAAATTTTTGAATATGTAGTTGAGGAAGAAGTACCGGAAGAGGAGGAATCATCTCCCAACATTTTCGGTCATTTCTCGGACAATATCTTTCAAGCAAATTTTGAAACTGTTCACCCCTACAACACAAGAAGCAAAACACAAAACAAACCTTCTTCCAAAGTGAGTAATAATGTGTTTCCAAAATAGTCAAAGCAAGCTGAAATTAAAAAAAAATTAGTAGCCCCTGTTTTAGAGTACGATTTAATTGAAGATCTGAAAAACCTGAGGGCTAATATTTATGTTTTTGAGTTGCTGAAATTTCCCCTTATTTTGTAGAAAATGTTGCAAAGTATCATTGAAAACAGTAAAAACAACAATCCTGGCAGCAAGAAATCGACGGAAAATGGTTCAAATACAGTCAGAAAAATCCCAACTAAAACGACGTCTGAACTTCCGAATAAAATGGATTTAGCTGAAAAAAATATAGCAAATGTAGATAAAACTGTTTTAGGGACAACAGTTAAAAATCAGCAGAATTATGTTGTTAACAATCAGAAAAATGTCCCGCCCTTTTTGTTAACCTTTGAATTTTTTAATAGGAATGTACATAATTGTATGGTCGATTCTGGTGCATCGTCAAATGTCATGCCTCTATTTGTTTGTCAAGAAAACAATGCAAAGTTAAACCTTCTGATCTCAAAATCATTCAGCTAGATATAACAAATGTTAAGGTAATCGGTGAACTTAAGGATGTTCTCCTTAGATTATCATCCAATCCTAAGGTTCATCAGATAATTTAAATTATTGTTGTTGATATCCCTGAATTTTATGGTTTGTTTTTAAGCAGGGATTGGTCCGAGAAGCTACATGGTTACTTTTCCACAGATTGGTCTCATTTGTGGCTTCCAGAAAATGGATAGCCAAACTGAATCAGGATAAACAAAGAATGCTATCTAAAGCATACTGTAACAGATCTAAATGATCCAAATGAACCTTTTGTTACATATGCAAACTCATTCTAAACACAGGGAATGCATACCTTCTTTGGTAATTTCATGATTGAAATTTCCTCTATTACTGATCCTAGGAAGCAATCAGAAGTTATGTCCTATTCTCAGACATCAAGTTTGCCAAGTATGCCAAACACTGATGATGAAACCCAAATCTGGTCGTTGTACTTTGATGGATCCAAATCTAAAGAAGGATCTGGTGCAGGTCATCTACTCATCGATCCTGCAGGTAATAAGACTTTTATTGCTTGTAAGTTAGAATTTGAGTGCACTAATAACACTGCCGAGTACGAAACACTTCTACAAGGGATCAAGAAATATTTGAACATGGACATGCATAATTTGATGGTATTTGGTGATCAGAATTCGTGGTTAGACAGGTAAGAAACTCCATACATTGCTTATCACCACATATGAAAAGCTACCAAACCATGGTATGGAGTTTAATGAAAAAAAATTCAGCATTTAACATAAATTCCATTCCTAGACTAAGTAATTTGGATGCTAATTTATTGGCTAATTTCGATTCTAAACTATTGCCTGCAGAAGGTCTTTCTCCTAATGCATTTTTGATTGAATTGTTGTTCAGGCAGTCGATCCTGGATAACATCACCAATTGGAGAGTGTTTGACGATGACCAACAAATCATAAAATTCCTACATATGGAAGATTCCTTCCAAGCTGCAGTCATTGATGAATGAACTCACGATGAGAACCTCTAAAACTTCACATTAATATCAGATCCTAGATATCCTGAATCGACATCTGATATGGTAAACTCTATCCCCAGATCTATTGTAAGACTAGAGAATTTTTATGACTTGCATGATAAATTTAGAGGGACAATTAATTGTAAAATGAACAGTTCTTATTTATTTTATGAGATGGTTAATTTAGGAACAAGGGACAATCCTCAAAATATTAATCTAAGAACAAGATGCTCCGAACAAGAATGATCTCCTTTCATAATTTTTTTTAAAGAATTTAAAGACGTTTTTGCTTGGAGCTATGATGACCTAAAAACATTCGAACCTAACATCATACAACATGTCATCCCCATGAAACTCCAGACTCAGCCTTTTCAACAGAAATTGAGGAAGATGCACCCTAAATTAGAGACCACAGTTAAAAAAGAACTAAATAAATTACTAACTACAAAAATAATATTCTCGGTAAGGCACACACAGCGGGCATCAAATCTAGTCCCTGTAAGAAAGAAAAGTGGTGAAATTCGACTCTGTGTTGATTTTTGAAACCTAAACCAAAAATATGATAAAGATAACTACCTTGTTCCTCCAATGAAACAAATTTTACAACATGTGTCTAGTTCCGAAAGAATATCTTTGTTATATGGATTTTCTGGATACAACCAGGTCCTCATGTCTCCCTCAGATCAACTTAAAACCACCTTTCGCGCCCCATGGGGCACTTATGCCTACAGGAAAATGCCTTTTTGAATGATAAATGTCAACACCACTTTTTAGAAAGTAATGGATATTTCTTTCCATGTCCTCATTAACCAATCAGTTGTGGTCTATCTTGATGATGTCACTGTCTTCTCTGAAAACAAGAAAGATCACTTGTCTCACCTCAGGGTTGTCCTGCAATGATGCTGGAAGTTCGGTATATCTCTCAACCCTAAGAAATTAGTATTTGCAGTAGATAAAGGTAAACTGATTGGGTTTATAGTGTTTAAGGATAGAATGATTATTGACCCTGAAAGAACCCAAGTGATTGCGAAACTCTCCCCTCCCTCCTCCAAAAAAGCCATGCAGTCCTTTTTGGGCAAGATTAATTTCGTCAGAAGATTTGTCCCAAGTTTCTCAGAAATGGTAAGACCATTACAAAATTTAATTAAAAAGGATTTTATGTACCATTGGGGACCACAAGAAATTCAAGCTTTTGACTCCATTATAAAATCAATAGTAGAAGCTCCTTCCTTGATGAGCCCTAATTTTTCTCAAGATTTTACACTTTACACCTTTGCTTTTGATCGATCTTATGTTGTTGTGTTAACACAGAAAAAAACTGAAAGTAATGAGATACCCGTTGTCTTCATGAGCTCAACTTTCAAAGGAGCAAGGCTTAACTACCCAGCAGTGGATCAACAGGCATATTCTATTTTTAAAGTAGTGAAACACTTTCGGTCATACCTACTGAAATCCATAACCAAGGTTATTGTTCCTTACCCAGCTGTAAGAAACCTGTTAGTACAAAAAGAACTGTGTGAGAAAAGCGAAAATCGGATGATGTCATTACAGGAATATGACCTCGAAATAACCCCTGCTCATATTTTTAGAGGTCAATGCCTATGTAAACTAGTGGTTGATTTAGTTAAAGAATAGGTAAGTCAAATTAACACCTTAACTACAAATCAACATAAAGAAAAACAAATCAGTTGTGCACAAGTTGCTACAAATTCTTCGTATGAGAACAGTAAATTTTATTTGATGCATGGATCTTCTCCTCTCTATCTTGATCCTAAAAACAGAAGAGCACTAAGGAAAAAATCTACATCTTTCCAGTTAATAAATGATGTATTATTTCGAAACAATTTTGATGGTGTTCTTATGCGTTGTTTAGAAAAGGAAGAATCAGAGAAAGTACTATCTGAAGTGCATGCATGTGAAGCCGGTGGTCACTTCGATGGAGATACCACTGCTCATAAAGTACTCAGAGATGGGTACTATTGGCCCACTTTGTTTAAAGATTCCCATATGTTGTGTCGTAAATGTATAATCTGCCAAAAGGCTACAGGACGGGTGAAAAAGGAGACATTTCCTTTGCAGCCTATCACTGCAGATTCCCCTTTTCAACAATGGGGTGTTGACATCATAGGACCAATTAACCCTTCTTCTTCACAGTAGCACAAGTATATCATTACATCAATGGATTATTTTACCAGATGGTCTGAAGCTGCACCTTTGAAAGTGGTGAACACAAATAAGGTAGTATCTTTCCTCAACTCTCATATCATCACTCTATTCATCATTCCCAAATGTTTGGTATTTGATAACGCCTCTTACTTTTCATCGCTCGATATGAACGTCTTTTCCTAGGAAAAATGGATTATAAATGAAATATTCTTCCATCTACTACCCTCAAGGAAATGGTTTAGTAGAATCAAAAAACACAAATTTAATCAAGATCATTAAGAGGATAGTTTTAGAGAATCATAAGAACTAGCACAATGCACTGTATAATGCACTTTGGGCTGATAGGGTGACACCAAAAGCCTATGTTGGTAATTCCCCTTTCTTTCTCGTCTACGAAAGAGAAGCAATTCTCCCCCCACATGTTCTGCTTCCTTCTCTGCAACTATCATATAAATTTCAAGAGGAGGAGTGCCATCCCCTAGAAATTCGAATTAATGCCTTGTTAAAACTGGAGGAAATGAGAGCACAATCAAAGCAGAAATTCAATCAGCACCAACAAATTGTAAAAATCCGGTTTGATTCAAATTCTTCTTCAGATAGGAATTTTGATGTCGAAGATTTGGTTCTCAAGTGGGACAAAGCTCACAAGGGAAAGGATGAACACATTAAGTTCCAGAAACTGTGGCTGGGAC
>JASDQU010738916.1:146954-163434 GCA_032191745.1 Picea mariana
TTTTTAATTTTCTTTTTTGTTTTTTATTTTGGTTCTTTTCATTTTTCTTGTTTTTTATTTGTTTTTGAATAATTATATCTGTGTCACCATTTCATTTGTGGAAGGAAAATCAGAATTTTTATCCAAGAGAAACAACTAATGACTTTTCAAAGCACTGGTATTGTAAATGATAAAACTCAGATTAACAGAAGAAAATTCCTGCTCAAAATAGTGTTGTTGGATTCTTTTCAAAATCTCGAGAGGATACGATTATCATTAATAAAACTCTTAACGTTGTCCTTGTTTTTAAAGAAAAAAACTCGATTATACCTTCATGTCCTTGCGATGGTTTATTAACAGAAATCTAAGTGTTCATATCATGGTAAAGATCATTAAATAAGAAGATGAATTATATAAGATCATTTTTTCTTTTCAAAATCTGAAATTTTTAGTATCACCCTGCTCTCTTGAATATCATAAAGTTTCTGCAAATTTGTAAATTAATTCTAGAGAGTTGAAAGAACTGCAAGGTTTGGGAAGTATTTGTAAACCCACTAAGACACTGAACAAGTCTACTGGCAGCGCATAAATGCATGCATGATACCAAGGCAACTTCGTCGGGGTACTGAATAGGCCTACTGGCAGTGAAGCAATGCCGGGTTTAAGAAAATTATCAGGTATGTCCTTTTGAATTAATCCAATAATAAAGATGTTCTTTATCATGGATGGATGACTCTTGGATAGGATAGAGGTGTTAGAGTGGTTTAAATGACATCCCCGCCGAGGCTATGGATGCCTGCTAGCAGCAGTGGCCCTGTCAACAGTATTGGAGGCAGTTGCCTAAAACATCGTATCACTCGTAGTCTAGATTTGATACCAGATTACATTTTTGAAAGAAACACATCTGATGATGGACTATGTTATTTCCTGAGTTTTGATCCGAATTCTTGATTTGTTATAAATTGTTTCTCAAATATTTTTTTTTTCCGATTCATCCTAACATGAAAATTTTGGTGACGCGGAGATAACTGATTTGCCCAGTACATCGCCATTGTTGGCAACCACACATGATTTTGATTTTTAAACATGATTGAAAGGATTCACATTTTCTATAGTTGTCATCACCTTGTCTATAAACACTTTTCTAAATTTATTATGGCTGATTGGGTTAAAGCCTACTTCATTAATTTTTACTATTTTGATTTTCGATTGTTTTATTTTTAATTCATGACTGCAAGCATGAATTAAACATAAAACTTTATTTGTTATTTTGGTGATTTTATGCCTTAGATATATTGTTCAATGAACCATTCATATGAAATTGAAATATAAATATTATAAAATGGTTCTTAGACCCATTTTGTTTGCGTTAATACGATTATTTTTCAATGGTTTGATAGTTTTTGATTTATGAAGATCTTTTGATATTTGTGTGATAGTCCTGTCATGAATTCAATGGCCATACCAACAGTCATAAAAATGAATACACACATGTTGTACTCGCGTCCTCACCTCACCTTGATGGCTTAACATATTAATGAGCCATTCGTTACATGCATTGGGTTTCAGTACTCTGTATGTTTGTCTCTCATCACAAGGAATGGTAAGGATTATGCTCAAACCCCTGGTTTTCACTCCCACTATTCGATTTATTATAACACACATGTTATGTTATTTTTATGTCTCCACTCTCCATTCATAATTGTTTCTACTGCTCACACGATTCGAACCTGTGACTATCCAGAGTAAACCATGTTTCATTCTGGTTACATTTTTCATGGCACCTATCATTCACTTGGAGCCAAATGGATGCCAGGATTTACTTTCTCACAATGATGCGATCGAGGATATGAAAAGCCATGGCTGGGATGTTTTCCTTAAGAAATTTTAGGGTTATAATCTTTAATTGGATAAATATTTCATGCAAACCTTCGATGGTTTCAGAGCTAAAATTGGGGAGACATAGTTAGAATTGAACGAGGAGTTTGTGAGCAAAGAAATAGGGCTTCCATCAAAGGGTGAAAAATGGTTCAAAAAATCTTGAATTGAAGGAGTCCCTTGGAGTCTGTTTATGACATCCCGAAAGATCAACTGTTGTGAAAATGGTATTTCTATCTCCCTGGCCAAACCTAGATGGCATAGTTTGTTGTTAATTCTCAAGCAATTCATGACATGTGAAAGTCAATACAGATTGGTCTTCCTCTACCATATCTGTTTACTCATGCACTTCATTGCTTTCGATTTAAATATGCCTTTTTACTTGCTGAGAAGTCTCTATAAGATGTCTAAATGATATAAAAGACAAGGTGTTGATTCTAGTTTGTTCCATCATGGATTGATTAAGATATTGTTGATGTATCACCTGTCAACCATAGGTGACAGTTGGGAAGTATTTTTGATGAGGAATGGTTTTTCCCAGACTGTTCCTACAACAAACCCAAACTTAGACAAACCACTCATTAAAGACCAGTTCGGTATTTTGATCAATGGAACAAAGTTTATCAACATAAACTCTGTAGACGTAGGGATGTCGAGTAAACCTTCACCTACATGATTTCCTGAGAAAGAGACTATTGAATTGAAGGTAATTGACCCTCTTGTGCCTGAGATTGATGCTATCCTGAACATTATTATTAAGTCGGATGTCGAGTAACCTCGCAAAGGAACAAAACAAAAATGCATGAACTTAGGGTTCAAGAACAAGAAGGCAGGTCACCTAATTTCGAGGAAACTAAGGAACTGGAACGATACTCATCTGAGCTCAATCAGTCCGATCGATATTGATGAGGGTTGAGATCCAGCGATAGAATATTCTCTGGTTTGGGAAGATCCATATTTTCAAGGTTCCAAGAGGGAGGCTATTGAACCTTATGATTTCGTAACAAATTTGCCACGATGCCTTAAAGGGACAGAAGGATTCTCCAGTATTAGGCCAGATATGAAACAAGAACCAAGTAATATTGATGTACCTGTAGTCAACTGTGTCATTCATCAACCTGCCACCTCTCCTGTTCACTATGATGACTATTTCTAGTGGTTCGAGTGGTATTACACGGACATCCCTATCCTATAGGACTGTTGATGGGCAAAATTGACCGTCCGTCAACTGAGAGAGTGGAACCGGTCCGGGGTTGTCTAATAACCGAAGCCGTTTGGAATGAACCACCCTGATCGGTTTAGCGGCTCCGTTAGCCGATCTAAGGTCCTAGGAAAACCAAAGAGAAAACTAATCTAAACTAACTAACATAACTAAAACTAAACAAACTAAACTAATTAACAATAAAACAAACTAATATACTAATCTAATTAAACTAACTACTAAATAAACTAACTAATCTACTAATTACAAACTACTAACTACTTAACTGTCTAACTACTAATTGCAATACAACTTATTCACAAAATGTACAATATTAACAAAGTACAGATTTAAATAAAACCTATAAAAATCATTTTCTTTTCTGCCCTAAGACAGCGAAAGGTATTTCTTTTTTGGTTTTATAATTTTATAAATAAGAAATAAAACTTACTGAAATTAAACAATCTAATATACTAATTATCTAAAATACTAACAAATATACTAAACAAACAAATGACAAACTGACCTAGAAATGCTCCCAATTTGTCCTGTGTGTGATGACTTCGAAGCTGGTCGGAGGAAGGAAACTCGCACCGGATGATCCAGAAGCTTCTCGTAAACGATAGGCTGCACTGCTCTTTCAGTTGGTTTACAGGAGAAACAAGACATAAAAAATCATAACAATTATAAGATTTATAAATCTCTGCAATAGGGGAAACCTGTTATGCAAAAACTTATACTTAATAATTCAACTTATGAAGAAGAGAAATCTGTCATTCACAAATTGAATCAAGTAATTGCTATGTTTTTTATATGCTGGAAGAAATCAGATATGGATTATATCGATTAAATTATATCATTTTCAAAAGACTAAGATAGCTAAAGTCATCATTAACCAAATGCAAATTGATACACATAAACATAAAACAAAATATTGATATTATGAGAAGCTAAAGCTGTAGCAGAATATCAAATTCTGTCTCAGTCTATATTAAAATTCCATATCCTTGTTCTCCCATGAATGAGGATGATATTATTACAAAAATAATAAGTATTTATAAGTTTTTCCACAGGGTAAAACCTCCCTGTGGAAGTTATCAAACTGTTTACATAATCTGGGAAGATATTCCCAAGATCAACTAAACTAGGAAACTAAAATGAAACCAAAATATTTCAAATATCCTCCAAACTATCCATCCAATCCCATACAATTTCGAATTCACCTGAAAAGGATCCAAAATAGACAAGTTAGAAGATTCTTTTATTAATAAAATGATAAAAATTAAATTCTATAGACTAGCTACAAAATCATTTGATTCTGTAGCTAGTCTAAAATAATATACAGAATCAGAATTGAGATTAATTCAAATCTTTTTGAAGAATTAAATTTAATCATCATCCAAGAAATATCTGAAAATGAATCATTGAGATCAAAATGTTTTTATCATTCAACATTAAACAGGATCAACATGATTCAACCGAACACAGAGATAGGAATACTCTGTTCTTTTGTTACCAATGAAATCGGGTCCACAGAGTCATAATCAGACAGTCATAGGATTGTTTCATATCCAATTGAAACCAATAATCAAACATTTCATATATGATTGTTAAACAAGGATACGATTCAATCCAACATAATCAATTTCCAGTCGTTATAGTTGTAACGATATAGCAACAAGATTCATATCATTTAATCGAATACAAGGATAGAAACACTCTATTTCGATTATTATCATCATATGTAACAGCATCATGATCGTATCTTAACAAATCGAATCCCTCAGTTATGAAATCATTTTAATATTCAATTGAAAATGAAACAAATTGCAAACATTTCGTTACAATTGTCTTATCATGAGGGGAAATAATCGAGTCGAACAAGATTATTTTCAAATCATGATAACTGTATAGCAGGTGATTTAGGCCGTGAACGAATCCAAACCATAACTGACACATAACCAAAAACGTAACATGTTATCGATTTCGATCATTGATCATTGCACAGTAAGCAAACATGATTGATTTTCCTTTACCAAAATTTTTCCAATCAAACGAATTACAACTGTGTTTGACCAATTCGTTTTTACACATTTAAAATCAAACCAAACAACAATACAAACAAACGAATTAATCGGCTAAGTTTAGCATATTCGTTGCAAACCATAATCATTTTATGTTTCGGGCATAGTTGCACAGGTTTAATGAGACCATCATTTTTGTGAAAACATAGAAGTATTCAAGATTTGGAAAGTCGTATGACAGAGCACATCGTAACAACTATACTCCCGAAATTATTTACCAGTCACAGCATATCAATGATAATGAAATCGAATCTGAGCAAAATCATAACAATCAAACTCGATCGAGTCATTTATAAACCATAACATATGGATCATAACAGAACCAAATCTGAACGTGATTATGTTCTAAACTAGATACGAAAAATTTCATTTTCAAATCTTATTCAAAGTAATTCATTTGGGGGCAAACTATTAATTTTATAAACCATTCAAGAAAAGATCACTCAAATCTAATCAAAATCTATTGATCTCTAAACTGGGAATAATCAAATCGTAAATCGAATCGAAATTCATTTTTATTCAAAGCAAATCTATATATAGAATGCATACGATATAACAGAGTTATTCATGGTGTGAACAGAGCTGCTTAAAAACTGAATTGCAAACATCATATCAACCTAGATCATTTACAAAATGATATGATATCAAAACATACCTGTGTGACGATGAGGCTTCTTGCTTATACCAGCTTCGAGTTTACAACAGTTGTGGCTGATTCCACATTTTTAAACAGGATGGAGCCGGTCATCTTTTGTTTCTTATCCGTCGCTTGTATCTTGGCCTTTTGACTGGTCAGGACTGCAATATGCTCCTCCAAAGATTGAATCTTTTATTGGAGAATCGGAACATCAATATAATATCACTCTAACCATGAACTGCATTGATCACAGGGTGAAACTGTGGGTTTAGACAGAACAGGCGAGGGTTTGGGCAATTGACCGAGGGTTTCACAAGGCAATTTAATGCCTGGGTAGTTAGGGTCGTCCTTTAGGCAGGGGGTAGGTTTGACACAAAATCATATGAGGGTTCAACACACAAACCTTGTGAATAGGGGTATTCGCTAGCCAAGAAACGCTCCACTTCCAAATCAGAGTCCTCACTCAACACGATAGGGTTAGGCTCGACAGGGGTTTTTGGCCTATTCCTTGCCATTCGTGAAATCAAACATGCATTGTTTTTCCCTTTGGTGTTTGCAGTGAGGTTCGGCTTGGCATTTTTTGCCACAGTCTTCTTAATGGCCTCTGCACTCTTAGTCACAGTGTGGGGTAAGTCRACAAGAGGGTTGGCCAAGGTTTTAGGCAGTTAAACATGGTAGGGAACCGGGGGTAGAACCTTGACTTTGCTCACCACTGGTTTGTCAACCTGTGTAGGGTTCGGATCCTCAAAACCATTYCGAGCAACGAAATTGCTCCAACAATCCCCCTGTAGACTCAAATGACAGACAACAATAAGCTTAACAAGCCCGTAATGAAAAAGGCTACTGTCATCCTGGTGTCTTTTGTACTTCTTGGACATTTTAAACAGGCTTCGATGCAAATAATTGGGCATATTGAGCTGATATCCCATAAAAACCATAAGCAAATGCAGGTGGTGTAAGAACACAAGTTCGTATTGACCTTCGCAGGTCACAAACTGCTTGATTATCATCAATAAATCGTGCCAACTTTGTTTAAGCATAGTTACGGGCATACCTCTATCACACGAGGCAACCTTGCGCGAGAGGAAGAGCAGTGTCCATGGGACCTCCTCGACCTTGAAATTATTGAACCACCGCTGTCCAGTGGTAGGCAAACCCATAGCAAGACTGATAAATTTCTCATCAATTTCTAGCTGTACATCGCCTACCTTAGCTCGACAGCCATCGAAGGTCATGGAAAACTATCGAGCTACGCAAAGGTTAAAACCCTCGAAATGTTCCACGAAGGTAAGCCATCCAGTGTCTGCCAAATCTTGGCGGGCATTATCAAACATTAACAGGGCCTGTTTGCCATTGGGTTCAACTCACACGACTGGCGCCATGGAGCTGAATGCATGGTAAGGGAAGGGTTCGAATTCATCAACACACACTAACAGAGCTACCCGAACCAACAACAATGAATCGAGCCAAAAGGGGTAAGCATTAACGCAAGCATGCGAAGGTGGTGGAGTTGTTCACCGCCATGCAAAACAATTATGGTCAAAGTACAACCGCTGATATAGCTGTTCAAATCATAATAGTGGATCATCCATTAAGTCATGTGTACAACTAATCAAATCCAATGTGTATACCAATACGTGCCAGCACTATGCCATAGTGTTCAAAACATTCGACGTATAGGTCAATACCAAAAATCATATATGCGCCAATGTATCAATCAAACGTTTAACCAAGGTGCCAAATCGATATTGCATATAGTCTACTAGCCAAAGTTTTTGAAAAGATGAACATAAGGATTATATTATACATATATAAAAACTTAATCAAAACCCCTATGCATTTCATGGAATCAATGATTAGGCAAGTGGCAAAATGCAAATCCAAATGCTCAATGTCTTACAAACTCAACAGAACCAAGTTATATAATCAATCGAAGTATGAGAATCGATCAAAGGATATTGCCAATCGTGTAATGATCAATAAAAGGTAAGCGTAATAGGCATAATGACAAAAGAAATACCCACAGTTTAGATAATGATTGAAAAACAACTTTGAAAGGAGAAGTTTTCACGCTTACAGTTATGAAAACTTAACGAAGACAAATGTGTAAATGTCACAAGAAATAAAAGTGTCGTTGATAAAAAAATGCGACGAAAATTTTGATGTTCGCAAGACATAGGTGTAGGTAGCTTATAGGATCATAGAAAAAGGTGAATTTGCTGCCAACAATGGTGACACACTGGTAGAAGCAGTTATCTCTGCAAAAGTAACAAATCCAGATTAAGACAGCCAAGAAAATTTCAATATGAAAATAACAACCAGAAAATCGTACAAACATCATCATTAATCATTTTTTTTCAGCAGTGTTCTAAAAGATGAAAACCAATAACAGTCTTAAGATCAACAAGTCACGATATTAAAGATAAAATCTTCAATACTGTTGGCATGGCCACTTCTACCAGCAGGCACACATAGCCTCGATAGGGTTTCCATTTAACCCACTCCGACATCTGTATCCTGTCAAGAAGTTCTATATCAGAATAAAGGACATTAAAGAGGTTTCTTATAATTTTTGTAGATTTTCATGTACCCGACATTGCTTCACTGCTAGCAGGCCTGTTCAGTACCCCAACGAAGTTGTCTTAGCGCCATGCTTGCATTTACCCACTGCCAGCAGACCTGCTCAGTATCCCGACGGGTTTACAAGCACTTCCCACAGCTCTTATTAATAATTTTATTTTGTTTTTCTTTTACAGATATACAGTTGAGCGGGGTGACGCTGAAAATCTTAATATTTTAATATATTTTTTCAGATCTCATCAGAATTTTTTAGCACTGTCCTTTATTCATCTTCAGAAATGTTTTATTTACAAAACAACCTCCTATGACAGGGAGACATATTTTGAGTCATTCTTTTACAGAAAAGGGACAGCGTAAAAAGATAATAGATGATCATGACAAACTTTGCTTAGAGATCGAAATCAGTAAACTTCTTTCAAACAACAAAATTTTCCAACATAGATATCAGTTTCAGAGATATATCATTGATGTTTGTACAAATTTTTTAGAAGTTATTTCAGCAAAGAAATTTTCTATCATCTTTGTCTGAATAGCTCAGTGTACAGGTATGTGTATGTCCAAAAACAAAAACTGATCAATTCAAGTCAAAATCAAAATAGAAAGCAAATGAAAATGCAAACAAAAGAAAAAATATTTACATAATATACAAGGGTAATTATCAAGCAAAGTATCTCTTCAGGGCTTGGCCATTCACCGGGGAGGTGTCAAGCTTCCCTTCAAGATTCTATAATCGAAAGGAACTAGGACCCAACCTTTCAGCAATTAAAAATGGTCCAAGCCATAAGTTTTGAAATTTGGTGTGCTCACCCTTTCCTTCGTGCGGTTTGTCCCACTTCAAGATGAGATCGCCTACTTCAAAATTCCTATCAGAAGAAGAATTAGAATCGAACCAGCTTTTAATCAATTGTTGATGTTGATCTAACTTATGCTTAGCTTGGGCTCTTACTTCTTCTAACTTCATCAAAGCGTTAATTCGGTTTTCTAGAGGGGGACAATCTTCTTCTTGGACTTTTTGTGACAATTGAAGAGAAGGAAGAAGAACGTGAGGTGGCAGTATTGCTTCTCTGCCATAAACGAGAAAAAAGGGGGAGTTACCTATAGCAGCCTTGGGTGTTACCCTATCAGCCCACAGTGCATTCAGCAGCGCATTGTGCCAATTCTTGTGATTTTCAACCACAGTTCTCTTAATAATCTTAATCAAGTTCTTGTTTGTTGATTCTGCTAATCCGTTGCCCTGGGGATAGTAACTAGCAGAATACTTCAGCTTTATTCCTTTATCCAAAGTGAAATCTCTCATCTCAAGAGAAGAAAAGTATGAAGCATTGTCAAAGACTAGACAATCAGAAATGTCGAAACGGGTGATAATGTTCGAATTCAGAAAGGCAATTACCTGACTAGTGTTGACAGTTTTTAGCACAGCAGCTTCAGACCATCGAGTAAAATAATCAGTGGCTGTCACAATATACTTGTGCTATTGCGAGGATGGAGGGTTAACTGGACCTATGATATCAAGGCCCCATTGCTGGAAAGGAGAATCTACTGAGACGGGTTGCAAGGGAAAGGCTGGTTTTTGCAACCGCCCTAATGCTTTCTGACAGATGACGCATTTACGACACAAGGCATGGGCATCCCTAAAAAGCATGGGCCAGTAATAACCAGCTCTTAAAACCTTATGAGAAGTGGTGTTGCCACCGAGGTGACCACCAGCTTCTCCTGCATGCAACTCAAGCAATACTTTTTCTGCTTCGTCTTTCTCGAGACAGCGCATCAGTACGCCGTCAAAATTTTGACGAAACAGTACACCGTTAACTAGATGAAAGGAGGTGGATTTTAGTCTCGACGCTCTTCTCTTGGCGGGGTCAAGGTGACGGGGTGTTGATCCATGTTCAAGATAAAATCTAATATCGTCGTACCAAGGACTAACGAGGTTTTGTGCGCAACAGATCAAACTTTGATCGTGTTGTTCTAGGTTTGACGTATCACTATCTTCTTGCTGTCCTGTTTCCAAATCAACAACCAATTTACATAACCCTTGGCCTCTCACGATCTGAGCTGGGGTGATTTCCAAGTCATACTCCTACAAGGAGGTGACCCAGTTATCTCTCTTCTCTCCTAACTCCTTCTGCACCAACAAGTTCCTTATCGCAGGGTAGGGGACAATGACTTTCATCCTTGACTTCAAAAGATAGGACCGGGAATGCTTAACTGTTTTGAACATAGCGTAGGCTTGCCGATCGACCGCTGGGTAATTAAGTTCAGCACCTTTGAAAGAGAAACTCATAAAAGTGATGGGTACTTCGCTATTCTCAGCATTCTTCTGAGTTAGGACTGCGGCATAGGAACGGTCAGAGGAAAAAGTATAGAGTGTAAAATCTTGAGAGAAGTCAGGGCTCATGAGAGATGGAGTGTCTATTATGGCCTTCTTTATGGCATTAAAAGCTTGATTTTCTGTGTGTCCCCAGTGATATTGGGTGTCTTTCTTAATCAGGTTCTGTAGAGGTCTGACCATTTCAGAGAAGCTGGGGACGAATCTTCTCACGAAGTTAATCTGGCCTAAGAAAGACTGCATGGATTTTTTGGATGTAGGTGGGGGAAGTTTAGCGATGACTTGAGTCCTCTCAGGGTCAATAATCATTCCATCACTAGACACAATGAATCCAAGTAATTTTACTGTAAAGATGGACTTTTTGGGGTTCAATTAGATGCCATATTTACGACATCGTAGTAGGACGGCTCGTAAATGAGCTAGATGATCATTTTTGTTTTTAGAATAAATGGTTACATCATCTAAGTAAACTGTAATGGACTAATTGATTAAGCCTCGGAAAGCAATGTCCATTGCTCTCTGAAAGGTAGCACCAACATTAATCAATCCAAAGGGCATTTTGTGATAAGCATAAGTGCCCCACGGGGTACGGAAGGTGGTTTTGAGTTGGTCTGGTGGAGACATCAGGACTTGGTTGTATCCGGAGAAACCATCCAATAAAAATAGCCTCTCGAAACCAGATACCTGTTGAAGGATCTGCTCCATGGGTGGGACAGGATAATTGTCTTTGTCAGACGCTCTATTGAGGTTTCGGAAATCGACACAAAGTCGAATTTCCCCGTTTTTCTTCCGAACTGGGACAAGGTTGGACACCCATTGAGTGTGCCTAACAAGAAAAATTATTTTAGCACTTAGGAGTTTATTCAATTCTTTTTGAACGGTCGGTTCTAGTTTAGGGTGCATTTTCCTCAGTTTCTTTTGGAAGGGTAAGGTTTGGGGTTTCATCGGGATGACATGCTATATGATATTAGGGTTGAACGTTTTAAGATCATCGTACGTCCATGCAAAGACATCCTTAAATTATTTAAACAAATTAACAAAAGCAACTTTTTCTTGTCTAGAACATCCCAAGCCTAGATTAATATGCTGAGGATTTTCACTAGTTCCTAAATTGACTTTTTCATAAGATAATGAGGAACTATTGGTTTTACAATTGACCATCTTTTTAAATTTATCTTCAAAATCATAAAACTTCTCTAATCTAATTACAGATTTTGGGATCGAGTTTACCATATCCGATAGAGCTTCAGGAGTTTTTGGATCAGGTATTACTGTGAAATCGCGCAAATTGTCGTCGTGTGTGTGCTCGTCTATCACCGCGCCTTGGATGGTTTCTTCCATGTGCATAAAGTTGATAATCTGCTGATCATCATTAAATACTCTCCAGTTCGTGACGTTATCGAGAATGGATAGCCGAAACAATAGCTCAATGAAGAATGCGTCTGGAGACAAGCCTTCTGCATGAAGAAGTTTAGAAGCTACATTAGCTAATAAATCTGCTTCAGAGTTATTCAATATAGGAATGGAATTTATATTAAAAGCAGAAAATTTACTCATTAAATTCCATACCTCAGACTGGTAGATTTTGAGATGCGGAGAAAGACAGTGGATAGAATCTCTCACCTGTCTAACCACTATTTCAGAGTCGTCGAAAACGGTTAAATTTTGAATGTTCATGTCCACATCTTTTCTGAGACCTTGCAGTAAAGCCTCATATTCTGCAATATTGTTAGTACATTCAAATTCCAACCTACATGCTATCAATTTTTTGTTACCTGCCGGATTGATAATGACGTAGCCTGCTCTAGCTCCTTCTTTGGACTTTGACCCGTTGAAATACAAATACCAAATTTGATTTGCATCGGGTTCATGAGATCGATGTGTGGAAGGTGCGGGCTGCACAAATTCTACGATTTCGGACTGTTGTTTTGGATTGATGATAGGTGAAACCTCGGCCATGAAGTTGTCGAAGAAGGTGTCCATCCCTTGTACTTCAGGTGAATCAGTAGGGGGTGTGTACGGTTCATTAGGGTCATTCAAATTAGTGACCGTGAACTTGAGGTAGCGCTCGCGGTTTACTCTGATTTTATTAGGCTTGTCGTTCTCTGAAAGCCATAAGTGAGACCAGTCTATTGCGAAGTAATCATGTAGCTGCTCCGACCAGTCCCTGCTTAAAAACATGCCATACACTTTCGGAATATCCACAATGATTATATCAATAACTTGATGGACCTTGGGGTTAGACGACAATCTAATAAGTACATTCTTTAGTTCACCTATAACATTGGCATTTGTTCGATCAAGTTGTATGATTTTTAAAGTAGATGGTTCCACTTCAACGTTAATCTTTTGGCATACAAACCAAGGCATCACATTGGATGACGCCCCTGAGTCAACCATACAATTATGCACATTTCTGTTGAAAATCTCGAAAGTTAAAAGAAAAGGAGGTACATTCTTGCGAGTACTAAGAGTAGTGGCTTNCTTTAGTTCACCTATAACATTGGCATTTGTTCGATCAAGTTGTATGATTTTTAAAGTAGATGGTTCCACTTCAACGTTAATCTTTTGGCATACAGACCAAGGCATCACATTGGATGACGCCCCTGAGTCAACCATACAATTATGCACATTTCTGTTGAAAATCTCGAAAGTTAAAAGAAAAGGAGGTACATTCTTGCGAGTACTAAGAGTAGTGGCTTGTGGCTTCTTACTAGTAATTTCTAAGGCTACTTTATCTACATTATTTACATTATTTACATTATTTACAGGGACTACAGGAATTGCAGGAAGGCTTCCTTTATCTTGAGCATCAGGATTGTTTTTAGTGGAAGTCTTCTGGGGAACTTTGCTTTGCACAACCTTGTTACCATTAGAATTACCATTCTTGCCATTTTCTGAAATATTTTGCAACATTTTTTGTAACAAAAATGGAAACTTCAACAACTCATATATAGAAATGTTAGCCCTTAACTTTTTAAGATCTTCAACAACATCATAATCTAATTTAGGGTTCACATTATTCTGTTTTGGCTCAACTGATCTAGATTGCTTTGAAGGTGAAGTTGTAGTGTTTTCGGAAGAAGGTTTATTCGATGTCTTACTCTTGTTATAAGGGTGAATAGTCTCGAAGTTAGCTTGGAAGATACTCTCCGAGAAGTGTCCAAAAATGTTTGGAGAAGAATCCTCTTCTTGAATTGTCTCTAGTTCAACTACCTCCTCAGGAATCTCAGGAGGCATCAAGTTGTCTTGGGCATCTAGAATTGTTTGAAGAGCACATTGCAAACTTTCTAGATTAAGGCCTTCGGTGGTCAGGTTAGGTCGATTGGTAGGAAAGGGATTTTGGAAAGGAGGTTTGTAGGGTACTTTACTCGAGGTAGCTTCTTCAGTCGACCTTTTTAAGTCTATAACTTGATTAGACAGTTTTTGAACAACTTTAGTTAAATTTTCCAAATCAGAGTTTTCAGGTTGTGTTTTACTTTGAGTATGTCTGGGGAGAATTTCAATCTTCTTTTTAGAAGAAGAAACAGTCTCAGTTTCGTTGCTAGAAGAGTCCTTAAGGCTAAGTATGTCTTTTTCTATCTAGCTAGCCTCCTCGAAGGCTTCTAACAACGTGGCCTTTTTAGATCGTTTAACCCAAATAACTATGCTTTGATGTAAAGATTTAGTGTAGTAATCTATTATAAGACTCTCAGCGGGCATGGAATCCACAGGGATTCAGTTTTTAAGCGTCAAGAATCTTTGATTAAAATCTTTAACTTTTTCTTTTGGGTTCATTTTTAAGCTTGAAAGATCCATGAATAAGACTTCCAGAGGCTTACCGTCTCCGAATTTTTCCAAAAAGCATGACTCAAACTTTTCCCAAGACACAATGGTATGGGGCTGTTGGGAAAAGTACCAAGTGGATGTGTTACCCTCGAATGTATATGGGAACAACCTACAGACAACGTCTTCATGTTCAACATTACGGAGTCTAATGGCTAACATAAATTTTTTAATATGATCTTCTGCTATTTGTTTTGACTCAGGGTCAAACTTGGGAAGCCATTTCTCCAGGTGCTTAGGTAAAGGGTGTTGGGCTCCAGGTACAGCTACAGCATCCTGATCCAACCAGGGTCTAGCAGGGTTGTTCTGATTTTCCATTGGGGTAGTGGGTGTGGAAGGCTGAGAAGGTGAATTGCCTTCGTCAGAAGAGGAATCTCCTCTAGAATAGGAAGGAGATGATGGAGGTGGTGAAGGAGGTATCCCAGATCCTCCTGCAGCAGAATTTAAGTTCGGATCTGTAGGATTCAAAGTGAGGTTAGTGTCACCTAATTGTTCTCTGATATCAGAGAAGTCTAAAGGTCGACCCCACGGACGGTTTGGTTGCCTCAAACTAGCTAAGTCACTATGTGTTTTAATAAGAGATCGGCGGACAATCTCTCCTATGTCACCACCTATAGGATTAGGGGTTGCTGGCTCAACTGTGATTTGTGGATCGTCGGTTGAAGTGGTTGTTGTTTGAAGGGGAATATTATCGTTTGAATGGCTTCTAGTCACTATAGGTGAGCGATTAGGGGGGGGAGGAGTCTTACGACCACTTCGTGCCATTAATTAAGTTCAAGACCTCCTTCTAGCGCCATTTGTTGATGGGCGAAATTGACCGTCCATCAACTGAGAGAGTGGAACCGGTCCGAGGTTATCTAATAACCCAAGCCGTTTCGAATGAACCACCCTGACAGGTTTAGCGGCTCCGTTAACCGATCTAAGGTCCTAGGAAAACCAAAGAGAAAACTAATCTAAACTAACTAACATAACTAAAACTAAACAAACTAAACTAATTAACAATAAAACAAACTAATATACTAATCTAATTAAACTAACTACTAAATAAACTAACTAATCTACTAATTACAAACTACTAACTACTTAACTGTCTAACTACTAACTGCAATACAACTTATTCACAAAATGTACAATATTAACAAAGTATAGATTTAAATAAAACCTGGAAAAATCATTTGCTTTTCTTCCCTAAGACAAAGAAAGGTATTTCTTTTTTSGTTTTATAATTTTATAAATAAGAAATAAAACTTACTGAAATTAAACAATATAATATACTAATTATCTAAAATACTAACAAATATACTAAACAAACAAATGACAAACTGACCTAGAAACGCTCCCAATTTGTCCTGTGTGTGATGACTTCGAAGCTAGTCGGAGGAAGGAAACTCGCACCGGATGATCCAAAAGCTTCTCGTAAATGATAGGCTGCACTGCTCTTTGAGTTGGTTTACAGGACAAACAAGACATAAAAAATCATAACAATTATAAGATTTATAAATCTCTGCAATAGGGGAAACCTGTTATGCAAAAACTTATACTTAATAATTCAACTTATGAAGAAGAGAAATCTGTCATTCACAAACTGAATCAAGCAATTGTTATGTTTTTTATATGATGGAAGAAATCAGATATGGATTATATTGATTAAATTATATCATTTGCAAAAGACTAAGATAGCTAAAGTAGTCGTTAACCAAATGCAAATCGATTCACATAAACATAAAACAAAATATTGATATTATGAGAAGCTAAAGCTATAGCAGAATATCAAATTCTGTCTCAGTCTGTATTAAAATTCCATATCCTTGTTCTCCCACGAATGAGGATAATATTATTACAAAAATAATAAGTATTTATAAGTTTTTCCATAGGGTAAAACCTCCTTGTGGAAGTTATCAAACTGTTTACATAATCTGGGAAGATATTCCCAAGATCAACTAAACTAGGAAACTAAAATGAAACCAAAA
>JASDQU010738917.1:3113-61667 GCA_032191745.1 Picea mariana
AGGTTCTCGGAGGAACTAGGTATGTAGCAAGAAAATCATGTATTGAATTGTGATAGCCAAAGTTCAATCCATCTTGCCAAAAATCTCTCCTTCTAATCTTAGACAAAGCACACTAATGTTAGATATCAGTGGATTCACCAAGTGCTAAATGATGGGCTACTACAGTTGGAAAAAATACACACATAAGACAATCTAGTTGATATGTTAACAAATATTTTTCCAAGGGATAAGCAGGAGCTCTGCAGAACCTTGGTTGGCTTGAAGAAAACATGATAAAAGGTGTTTTGGGACTCAATCAGTAGAAAGGAGATAGAAAAAATAGCAACAATATTCATCCAAGCTTCTATTTGGTCTCAAGTAGGTTATTGTTGTATGTGAGACCAAATAAAATAAAATATAATATTTTTTATGACTTCTTCAAACTTCTAGAATGTTACGTTAACCTTGAATCATGGAATTAGTCAAATGAATTTAGTCTACATTAGTGGTTTTGGACCCATGGTATTAGTCTACCTTCTTCTATGAGAGAATGTGTGTGTGTGTACTCTTTCTCACACACAAAATGAGAGAGAACGGGAGTTGAGCTAAAGCTTGATGTATGTATTTTTCTAGTAAATAAAAGTTGTTGATCCTTTCCCATGTTTTTTCCTAATACATTGTTAGTTTTTCCACATAAAATCTATGGTATTTTTCCTTGTTTATTTTTTCCATTTTTATTATATTTAGTGTTTTTATCATGAGATTTGTTTAAGTTTATTATTGACTGCCATTTATTTTCTAACATGACTTCACTTTAATAATCACCATTCCACAAAATTGTGACAATAGAGAAGTTCGAATTTAACTAAGGAAGGTATATCTCAAAAGTATTTATATTTCATTAAAAATGGAGTAGACCAAAGAGATGAAGCAATCCTCAATAAAGCTTATGGTGAAATTAAAAGAGTTTATTAGTTAAATTAAAGGTAATATTTTTGGTGTTTGGTTGGGGCTTAATTTCGGATAATCGTCATGACCTTGTTCTTCCTATTGGTATTATTATGTTCTGTTGTTTTTGTTCAAGTTGATTGCTTTCTAAAGTTCTGTGTTTTCATGGCTTTGAACATAATTGTTATATGTTTTTAAAGACAAATGATTATTTTAAGAAAGATTAGGGTGAATGATATTTAAGATAGTGTAGAACCTATATTTTTGGTGCAACAAATTGTTATCCAGGTTCTGGTTGATTAGTTTTGGTAAAGTCTGTATTAGAAGCCATACTTGTCTATTGGGTCTCATTGAGTTTTGCACCAAACTGGATTTTGGAGCATATGAGGAAACTTAGCTTCAAATTCTTATGGGTAGGTGATGAGGTAAAGAAATCCTTCCCATGGATCTATTGGAAAAAGATTGTTGCTCCAAAAATTATGAGTGCATGGGGAATTAAAACATACATGCTTTTGCTAGAGCCTTGGCAGCAAAAAATATTTGGAGGTTTATAGAAGGGAAGAGACTACAAAGTAAGGCAATGGGACAAAAATATATTAAACATGTATTTGTGGAAGAGTGGATTTTTTCTCCCATTATCTAGATTTTAACTTTGTACAATTAATTATTGCAAACAAATTCTTAATAAAAACAAAAAAGATACAATGGCACACACACATTACACATAAATTTTTACCCTGGAAACCCAAACTGAGAAAATCAACAACATGTTTAGAGCCACACCTCTAATATTTTATTCATCGTATATTCATTATTTGCAATACAATATACGTATAGGATCCTGCAGCATCCAAAACCTTAATTCATTGACCCTGATTAGTCAAAAATCCTAATTCCTTAATCAAAATTAGAAAAACCATCGATGAAAACCATGTGTCAAAACAATGCCAAAAATGGACACAAAAAACTGCCAAATTTTTTTTTCGGGGGATACCACCCTTGAGCCCCCTTACAACGGGAGCCCAACGCCCCCCCCTTCCCAACCCTCTGAAGATCCCATATGATTGTACAGTACATGGGATCAATCTTGCAAAGAATATAACACATACCCAAAATTCTCCCACTTGTTGTTTTATTTGTGTACATGGGGTTGCAAGAATATATAATCAACAATTCAGGGCAGAAATGCCCATAGATCCTCTACACCAAGAAAACTTTTGAACTCTCAAATATTTTGTTAATGAATCTGCAACATTCTCCAAAGTGTCCACCACCTTCTTGTCTTCAACCATGTATCTCACAAAGTGATATTGAACATCAATATGCTTTGTCTTTGAATGATTAGTTGGGTTCTTCACTAGGAATATTGCACTCTGTCTGTCACAATCTATCCTTACACCGTGTTGTACCAACCCAATATCTGAAAATGATATTTGTAACTGTATTTCTTCCTTGCTTGCATGATTGGTTTCCATGTATTCAACTTTTGTAGTTGAGAGTGCCACTACATATTGTCTTTTGCTCATCCAATTTGATTGCTCCTCCAAACAAGTTAAACACATACCCACTTGTAGATATTCTATGATCCATATCTCCATCCCAATATGCATCCACAAAGCCATATATGTCCAACACTCTGTGCAATCATTGTCTTCCTTTGTAGCACAATCCATAACTGGTAGTGCCACACAAATACTTAAAAACCCTCTTTACTATTGTCCAATGCTCCTTCCCTGGTTTTGACATATACCTGCTCAAAAATCTCACTACATGTGCAATGTCTAGTCGATTGTAGACCATTACGTACATAAAACTACCAACTGCACTCGCATATGGAACACGAGACATGTCCTCTTTCTCTTCTTTTGTCTTGGGATATTGATCTACATATAACTTTACACCTACTGGAATAGGAACCTGTTACGAGTAAAATCTCTCTATGGCTAGGGGTAAACCATAACAGAGGGAAATGACTGCAGAAACCAACTATAATCTCAGGTATTCTATATAAACAAATATTCTAGCAAGACAAGATAAAAGGCCTACCTCCTCCAGACGTTCGATGAAGTCCACCATTGAGCACTTGACTCAAAGAAATACACATGTAACTTGTCCTCAACAACCAAGAAACACAAGCATATGGTGATAATGTATAAAGTTATCACATTTAATAGCATAATCCATCAACATTCATAAAAAATATTCCCATGCAATAACAATTCAAATATTTTCAAGATATTAATTGAACGAGAAAAGAGTATTTCTATTAAAATGTAATCAGCAAAAGTGACTGAATTACAAACTTCCATGTCGGCACGGTTCGGAACCAAGAAACTAAGTCCCTTCCAGTTGGCCCTCCACCAAAGGCAAGCTCATATAAGAGAGACAATGAAGTTCTCAATCAAGTAGGGAAGATCTTTGGGGTTGAGCAATGTGTTTAGGCTTGAAAGGACAAAGGCATGCAGACTCAATATGAAGTGAATAATTTCTCCAGAGTAACTTTTCTCTCAAATTTGAATCTTCTCCTCTTTTACATAGCTCATATTTGGCCCATTTATAGCTTTCAAGTGGAACTCAAGGGTTGAATCTAAACATTTCCAGTATATGGAAGGTCAAGGATCATGGATCTCGTGACATGACATGGAAACCCGACACCATTTTTCAATTTTGATCACAAAACCCGATGTACACGGAATGTAGTGGTGCAACCTACGTATACACATGATGTATAATAGTTAGGGCACGTATATGTGGAAAATTAATGTTTTTAGCTATGGGACTTGCAAAAAGGGACTTCAAGTCTACAAGGTAAATGGAAAAAGGCCTTATGTGCAAGTTTGCATAAGGTGAGGAAAATCTTGCTATAACAGATGCCCCCTAATGTGTGAGGCCAGAGGAATATCTACAATGGCCGAAATACATTAGAATACCTAGAAGTGGAGTAATGGAGAACCAGTTAGACGAACTAGTTTCTCATGAGAATATTACAATCTATACTGACTTTGCACACATGGTTGCCAATTTCAATTACACTGTAGATCCATGTGAAAATATACCTAACAGTTGTTCATGGCCATGAGTAGGCAATACAAATGTGGCTACATGCCAAAGGCTTTCATAGTCACGAACAAGGCCCAGTAAAACCAGTCTCAAAATCAATCTGAAGATATTTGTATACAATGGAGTACAATCTGATCTCCCATGATCATTGAAGTCACATAGGTACTGGTCCAATGAAATATAGCAACAACTTAGGAAAGATGTGACTATGACCTGATGTCTTCAAGTCTTCTACACGATCCTCCAAAGGTGCAAGTATACATCATGTGAATAAAGGAGCTGAGGTCGAACACAATGAGACTTTGTTTGATTACCGGTCATTAAGGTATACTGTTAACAAAAGCAAGACAACCTATCGATAATCAAAGTAGGTATCAAGGCACCGAGTACATTCTTACAAGTGTGAATAAAGGTGTCGGGGTCGAACACTTGAAGAATCCATCGATCAGGAGACATTGATGTATTCCCAACTGTCGATGATGAGCGAACCTGCCACTAATGACTCCAAGCCTCTAGGCACTCATAGGACTTTAGGTCTTGTCTCTAGAATATATGAGTTGAAGTTGATGGAAGGAGACTCGTTGAAAGGGGAGCATTGAGTCATCTCTCATCATTCAACACAAGGTACAAAGCAGGAGCTTGATGATTTGGAGGAAATTGGGCGAAGAACATGTTCATGAACCAATGACCCTATGCGTCTTTCATGTGTACCAGATGAAAGTGGTACATATAAAAGACCCTTTAAATAGAAGCCAATAAAGAAAATTGTCGAAAAAGGCAAGGAAACCACCAATAAGGACAATGGCATCCAAGACATTGCATGAATCCCAATATGTGAATAGATTTCTTGTCGTCGAACGCAACGGAAATTACCCTGTCAATGACCAACGATGAAATGTTGATTTGAGACACACTAAGGGTATGGCCGACATGCAAATTCAAGAGTTCTGAGGAATGGCCGACACAAGTTGATAGACATCCTTTGAACAAGAGCATGAGACAAATGGAAGAATTTGGAAACATAGACTCAATGATGAAACTTTGAGATGCAGAAGGCATCAACCAAACTCTCCATAGATACTAGAAGAGTAACCAATCAGGGTAGTAAACTCTCTGTAACGAGCTCAGCTTCCTAAGGTCATGCTAAACCCAAATTTTTTATGACAAGTGGACTCAAAAATTTTGTGCTATGTTCAAAGGCGACACGATTGCGGCCAATATAAGATAATATTCCTTTCTCGCCCATATTTTTTTATTCTTTCATAGTCAAATGAATGATATGATACAGAGGAGGAAATGAATTTCGCAAGTAAGCAATCTAGTTCTAGCATTAGAACATACCTATGCTTAATGCAAGCAGATGCATGTGGGAGATGGACACTCAGGGAAATGTTTCATCTTGGGTATTGGGTGGAAAGCTGCAAAGAATATAAACAAGGCTCTACTTGGGTGATAATGCAAACTACTAAGGTAAAAGGCTTATAACTCAAAAGCAAGAACCAAAAATAGGCTCAATACTGCAAACGAGAGAATGAGATGCAATTACATCTTAATGCCAAAAAATGTCATTTTCATAATCTTAGTCTACTTGGTTTGAAAAAGGGATAAACTTTCACCAAATAAACATCCTTTCAAATCCAATTTACGAGTGTGAAAGAGACAAATTCACTCGACAATCTTTTCACTTTTTGAAGAGTCGCAAAAGAGATTAAATCAGACTCGTTTGGAATCCTCTAGGTATAGGTCGGCATGTTAATGAGTAAGAAATGAGGTTCAAACAAAAATTCATGTATTAGCTATCAGGGACTCCCATTCCTATGGACAAAAATCTCTGCATGGGCATCGAATGAAGTAGGGGATCTAACTAGGGTACCCATGTTTGGTAAGTCTCTACCATATGATAACGACACTTCTGGTTTTGTGTCGCTATAAAATGGGTTTGTACCTAAGGCATACGAGCTACAGTCATAGGATGATTCAAGTGTGCATGATGGATTGGATACCTATCCTATATGTTGGGTAACGAAAATACATGTCCAAAGTTACGAACGAGTGACATGACACTGAAAACTGCAAGAATCCCTGGATAAAACTACCAAAACCAACTCCATCCACTGTTGTATTAGTCCATTAGGCCAAACTATTGTACAAAACTATGCAAAGTGGGTAAAAATTTGCTATAAATAGTAAAAAAAAATAATTTGACTATACCATTTGTATTTTTTACCCAAATAGTGGATTTCAAACCAAATTGCCTCCGAGTTTCAACTGTTGATTGCAGGAGCTACGAGCAACGGAATCAACGACCGTTTGGACCAGGTAATTCATCTTGCTCTCCTCTTCCTTTTCAATGGATTAAAATTTGTAATTAGGCCTCATTTTTTAAGTTATTTAGGGAGCAACTTCAAAACTAAGGTGTATGCGAGCTACAGTTTATCGGTTCATGTATATGCATACTTATACGCGACTTTAAAAAAAAAAAAAACGTATAAGTAACCCTATACGCGATTGTGTACACTACAACTCACGTATATGTCCATGGATAAGGTTTTTTAAATGTTGCTAACTCAAAAATGGGTTTAAATCTTACAAGATGGTGCTATAGTGGAGAGAAAGAGAGCACAAGGAGGTGGATGTTGCAATGGAGAGAGATCGAGGGGCCCAAATGGCCTTAAAAATATGTGGGATACACAAGTTTTGGGCTCTCAAAGGTATGAGGACTCAAGTAAGACTCCTTCAATTTCTTATGAACTACTGGAATCGGGATAGTGAGACCTTTAACCTTGATGGAAAACCATTAAGGATTGAAGTTGAGGACATCTATTTCTTAACGATATTGTCACGTTGGGGTGAGGTGGTCAACCTCAAAGATTGCGGAGTTGGGAGTGGCATGAATATCGAGGATTACATAGCCACTCATTGCATTGTAGGGACCGAGAAGGTAAGGATCCAACTCCCAATCAGAGCAGTCAACAATATGAGTCTCAATATTGTTGTCCTAGTTTTGACACGGATCATAGGGTCGACCTCTTTGCACCATGCATCAAGGCCATTTATGTTATATTCAGTGGAGTGCTTGCGACCCACGGTGTATGACTAACGCACCTCACACCTGACCAACATGAAGAGCCAGTTGACAAACTGCAAACTGGGTGAAAAGAGGAACTTTTGGTTCTCGTCTATCCTTTGTAGTTTTTGCTTTGAGCAGGTTCCGGGCTTGGGCCCTAGAGTTGAGATTATTCTGTGTGGACCTCGTGATCCAACCATGGCACGGTGGACTGAGGTGATGAGGCGGAAGGGGTGGTAGGGTGCCAACACCCTACAACGATGACTTTTTATTTTGGTCGAGTCGGAAGGTGATGGCTCTAGATTATTATCCCTATGTAGGGATTGACTTAAGAGGAGATCTGGACATGTTGCTACCACCAAGGTCCACCTATAGAGACATAGGTATGTCAAAGTTTTTGAATATTTCATTTTTTTTGTATTTTTTAATAGGAAAAAAAAATATTTTTGGATGATGTTAAGTATTAACTAAACATGTATGTGACGCAAACATAGGTCCACGACGGTCGGANGACACAAATAGAGTGCTTCAAAACGTGCAAGGAAACATGTCTCGTTTGAAGCAGAGGATTCACATGGTTAAGGTGTAGGATCTGTCGGAGGCTATGCAATAGCAGGTGGTAAGTGTGCCCTGTGCTTGGGTACGAATATTTCGACATCTCGTAAAATCCATAGTCTGCTATCATGACACTCATTCGGTGCCACATGCGTAGATGTTGTGATTATTGTATGATTGGTTGTGTATGTATATTGAGGGTGTTAGCCCTGATTTTGTACTATAACATCATATTTTTTGAAATATATATAAAAACATTGATCTTCGGCTTTACTTATGTTACAATGTTTACATTGATGAAAATATTTTATTTGCTTTAGTTATGTGACAAATGCCAATCTAAAACAAAATTAGCATATGCATCGGATACATAATCAGAACTTCTAGGTATATGATGATAAGTAATAAAATCAAACTGTCATACACATAAGAATCGTCGGAGTAGAGTAGGGTCACGCACACGGTAACTTTCGTTGAACTGACATACTATTAACTGGAAGTCCAGGCGAACCTCTAAAGATAAAATACCATGTGAAATGGGATCGTGCAAAAGTTATATAACGACGCTATATTCGGCCACATTATTCATGGATGGCCCTAGACATACGTCACCTGAAGACACCAATAGACCCTCGGGTGAGTAAACAACCAAAGCGGCAGAAGCCAAGTTCTGTGTATGATGAATGGCCACATCTGTGAATCCTAAGTAGACTGAAGACTCCTTTAACAACTGCCAACCAAGGGAAAACTCGATCAGCAAGTTGAAGATAAAAATAAAGGGAAAATATATATACATTAAATTACATTAGTATACAAAGAATTACGCCCAAGCTTGGGGCTCAAGCGTAATATCTTTTCAAATAGAGCCCATTCCTAGTCTCAGCCAACATGTTCCCTTCATAATATTCTAATTCATAGGCTCATTTTTCTAACACACATCGCACAATATAGGGACCATGCCACATGGGTTTGAACTTGCCTGCCCCTAATGGTTCTTTGGCTTGATCATATAGAAGGACTAAGTCACCCTCAGCGTACTTTCGAGGACAGACAGACTTAGCATATTGGACCTTGACACATCTTTTATTTGCTTCGATAGTCATAGAGGAATATTGACACTGTTCATCTAGATTCTCTAGGTGTACGAGGCATTTTTCTAAATCGGAAGTGTCAGGTAGGAGCGCAACTATGAATCTGAGAGAAGGGACTTTGCATTTAATAGGTAAGATAGATTCCACATCGTGTACTAACTAGAAAGGAGAAAAATCGATGGAAGTTTTGACCGAGCTTCGGTATGCCCAAAGTGTTGGATAAATCATGATATGTCAGTCAGATTTTCTTTGGCCGACAGTTTTCTGCAAAATGGTCTTGAGAGACTTGTTCAAGGCCTCTACTTGTCCATTTTCCTGGGGGTAGTAAGGAGAAAAATTACCATGCCTAAACCCCAGTTTTGATGTTAGTTCTCTCATCATTTCATTCTGAAAGTGACTACCACGATTAATGACAATCTCACTCAAGATTCCAAACCTGGCTATAATTTGATTGAATATGATGAAGGAAGCACTCTTACCATAGGATTTAACTGTAGGCATGCCCTCGACCCACTTAGTAAATTAGTCTATGGCCACAATAATGTGTTGATTCCCCCCATTCGAATTTGGGTTGCAATCCACAAAATAAACCACCCACTTGGTGAAGGGACGGACGGTAACGACTGAATGGAGAGGGATTGGATGCAAGCGCATTTTTTGAGTGAACACCTGGCAAGGGTGACACTTCTTAACCACTTTGACACAATATTTAAAGATAGCTGGACAAAAATAATTGGCTTGCAAAATTTTCGGCGTTGTCGCAAGCCCGGATAGATGACCACCACAAGCCCCACCATGGAAGTCATTTAGAACAGACTCAGCTTTTTCGTGAGTTAAAAATGACGCAACATATTGTCTATTCCTTGACGGTACAAAGTGTTGATGACGATAAGGTAGTTCTTAGCTTGGTATCATATACGTCGTCGGTCATCTCGCGAGAGATGCTGAGGGAACTTCAATGTTTGAAGATAGAGAACAATATCTTCATACCAGGGGTATGACGATGAGACAAGGAAAATGTGTTCATCTGCAAATGAATCAACATGAATAACATCCTCATCTAACCGAGGGAAGTCGGATATTAACTCTCCAAAAACTAGTAATTTTTTGGATTTCGCAGAAGCAAAATCGAGATTGAATTCCTGTAGAATGACAATCCATTTATTGTACTTTCCCCCTATGATACGCCCTGTAAGGACATATTGAAATGGATTGAAATCGACAACCACAATAGTTTTTCAAAGCAATATATAGTTTCGTAATCGTTGGATTGCATGCACGGCAGCCAAAGCTAGTTTTTCAACATGAGAATACTTGAGTTCAGGGCCGACTAAGTTTAGACTAAGATAGTAAATCATGTGCTCACGGAGCTCATCATCCTCCTGAACCAACACCATACCAATCGTCTCTTTGGACGCGGCGACATAAAGCAAGTAATCTCTACCGTAGTTTGGAGACTTCAACAGAGGCATCGATACCAATTCTTTCTTCAAAGCATCGAAGGATTCCTGGGCTCGCTCATCCTAGATAAAGGAGTATCCTTCTTCAAGAGACACATGAAACCCTTAGTAATATTTCCATATTTCACTATAAATCGTCGTAAAAAGTTAGCTTTCCCCTGTAAACATTGAAGTTGATGAATAGTGTGTGGGGGAGGCAATCAAAGTATTGCCTCAACCTTTAATGGATCTACCACAATCCCAGACTCAGAGACTAAAAATCCTAGAACTCGACCTGACCTAACGCAAAATATGCATTTATGAGGGTTCAATCGGATGCGATAATGGTGACATCTTTCAAAAACTAATCAAAGGTGTTTAGGGTGATCCACTCTCTTACGAGGGTGAGCAGCAAGATCGTTGAGATAGGCTTCGACTATATTTTTGAGATCGTGAAATGTGAAGGTCATAGCATGTTGGAAGGTTGCTACGATGTTCTTAAGGTCGAAAGGCATATTCCGGTATGTGAAAGTACCCCAAGAGAAAATAAATGTTGTCTTATGTTGGTCCTCGGGTTTAATCTGAATTTGGTTATACCCTGAAAATTAGTCCATGAAAGAAAAAACTTTTCTTCTTGCACATTCATCAAGGATCTGATCGATGAAGGATGTTGGGAAGTTGTCTTTGGGATAAGCTTTATTCAGGTCATGAAAATCCATGCATACGTAGATGGTTCCTTGATTTTTATTCACAGGAACGGGATTGGACACCCATTCAGTCAAGGGAACTGGGTAGATAAAGCTAGCATTAAGCAGTTTTTCTACCTCTACCTTAATAGAAGGGGCCTTACTAGGATTGATAGCTCTAAGTCGTTGTCAAACAAGATTAGCATCCAGGTAGGTTTTAATCTCATGTTCGACAATTCAAGGGTCGATTCATGCCATCTATTCATATGACCAAGTGAATACATTGCAGAATCCTTTGAAGAGCTCAGTGTAGATCGAAATTTCTTTTGGCGAACAATCCGCACTGATGTATACATTTTTAAACTTACGATGGATACAAGAGATATAGATCGTGACAATAGAGGAGATACTCGCCATGTTTCCCTCGACATAAATGTTGTGTGTATCAAGAACTACAGCGTGACCAACTATGTCGCTCAAAGTATATCTAAAATAATCGTGTTCGATTCTAGCAAGATATGGGAGAAACTAAGAGCGGTGATGCATATCATCCCAACGCATGTCATAACCATTCATCACCTCTATGAAAGCTTCGTTCGAAGGTAAAGTATCATCGAGGCAATCACGTGAACAAGACGTCGAAGTGGCCCACATGGGATCTAGAACAGGATCCTCCTCGTCCATCTGCGAGGTAATAGGATCTGGATCGGTGGAAGAGTCAAAAATAGCTTAATACACAATCTATGTTGTTAATAGTGGCATGGCCATTCAAAAATGTGACCGACCTTCACAAGACGCAATCAAGAAAGGCAGGGTCTAAGGATCGTTAAAATAGGAAGTGCGTAGATGAACGAACCTCTCTAATGAAGCGGGCCTACTAGACATGGTGTATATATGATGAACTGGTGCCATGAAGTTGAAGGTACCCATAAGGGATGAATACATTCTGACACTGATATTCTTAGTTTTCGGCTGAGAATCGTCGATCACGAGGATCGAAGGTCCAACATATGCATTGGGGCTAACGTACGCAAAGGACAACTTGTCGATCGTCATGATCTTCCCATCATGAGGAAAGAAAAGAGTGTGGAAGATGGACGATATGATTGCAGTCATAGCATAATTCCAGTTTCACCCTAGTAACAAGTTATAATCGAGGGGTGCATCAACCACCTCGACATAAACCTCTACCGTCTTCCCACCTAACTAGACCGGAAAGGGAGGAAGAATACCGTGAGGGTGGAAGGAACGACCTTCAAAAGCAGTCAACATGGTCGGAGACTAAGAAAGGGTCGGAGATCTGAGGGCTTTCCAACAGACTAGGGACATCACACATGTTGCAGCGCCTTCATCAACAACAGTACGCTTGATGGTATACTTCGAGTAACCCACGTGGATTTGGAATGCCACATGGTAATGCAAGCGAGGCTTCACATCTATGACATCAAACTTAATAACTTTTGAGCCACATGGATCTAGAGCTCCTAATGTAGATAGAAAGGAATTCCTCTATGAAGGACACGTCTGGAGTACCTCCAGAGCCGACATCGCACAAGGGTTTTGACCCAGATCCTCAACAATAGAGTAATTTTGGGAGGCTCTAACATTAAGATTGTGGGTAGAGCACTTGAGTACTCCTTTCGGAATATGAGGTGGGGGCTCTGGTTTTTCAATCTGTAAGGGCATCTCTGGAGGAGGGGGAGACTCTAGACCAGGAACAGTCTGTGGAGAACTGTAATTGTGAGATCAAGTGGCTATATTAACCTTATATTGAACCATATTGATGCATAAACAATCATCGTCTTGCGTCGGTGGGTTTTGACTCCTACTCATCACATTTCCATCATTTAAGGAGCTCGAGACCATGTGTTGATTATGTGGAAAAGGATTATTTATCACAGCGGGCAGTAGAGATAAAAGCCTCGTAGCTTCCACAAGTGTGGGGAATAAGTGGGTAAGGTGGTCGTATGTACAAAGCTTGTAGGGAAACTTCACCTTCTGCCTTTATTTCTTGTCCTCACCAGCATTATTATTTGAATTCTCATTATTGCCATTGTCCTTGGGTTTATTAGTATTCTTTCCACCCTTACGGTTATTACCACGTCCTTTCTTTTTATTCCCTCATGGTTGTTGGTTACCATTCGGGTTGGTCGACGATTGCACAAAATTTACATCCACTGACTGAGTGGGAGTGGAGGACACATAGGAAGTTGGCCCTCCTACATACTGGTTTAGAGACAACTCTTTCAAATGGATTGTCACAGAGTCTGTAGATTTCACATTGGTAGAGCCTACAATGCCATTAGCATGAGGCTTGGGATTTTGTCTAAGGTCATAGTTTGACCTCGATGTGTCTAGAATAATCTCGTATAACATCCCAGACTGGCCATATATAAGATCTAATTGTTGGGATTTAAAAATTACTTCTTCCTCATATGTAACCTCGGATGTAGAAACATCCTTTGAAATATAAGGTTGTAGAGACTTAAGGAACCACTCTAGTAGGAATTATGAGGGTATGTAGACCTTGATCAACCTCTTCCGTCTATGCCACTCTTGGATATGATCTGAGATATGAGTGGCCTTGTCCTGACAAAAGGTAGAGAGAAGTTCTATGGCAACATCGTAACTAAAACCATCTGATTAAAAGTTTCATACATCCCCCTTGGTAGCTCGATATACCATTTCACGGCGACCCCCATGAGGGTGCGTTGAAACAATATTAACTGAATAGAATCGTCGTTAAGGGAATTCAAAGAGCACCAAAGGTGAAAATTAGTAAAGTGATCACCAGGATCCTCATTAGTTTTACCCTCGAGTTTTGGAATATATGAAGGCAGCTTAGTGGGGATGGGTGGCCATGTCAGATCGTGAAACACGGGGTAATTCATTAACTTAGAAAAGTCTGGCATATTGAGTGTGGCCAGGAAAGGGAGACGGGGTTGCATCATTTGGCCCAAAGCTCCCTGGAAAGATTGTTGTTGGGGAATTTCAACCCATCAAGGGTTCTGGTAAGCACCATGGCCCTGTCTGGGATTGTAAGACCCTCCTCCAAACTGATTCATGATGGGTTGGTTGAGCACCATTCCAGTAGGAATGTTATGATTAGGGTTGTAAAAACTTCCCCCAACTGGAGTGGCTTCAGGTTGGGGGTTTCCCAAGGTATGAAACTAACCTCCCCTGGGTGTGAATCCAGAGGATAAAGGTGGATTCATCATGCCAAACGTGTTGGTCAGAATCGGTACATAGGAGGTGGGTGTAAAGGATGGATCATGGGTAGTAGCTTGTCCTCCAAGTTGGTTACTCCATCCAGGAGCATTAGAACCAGGATTAGACTCAGGTTGAAAAGGAGGAAGGCCTCCAACTGTAGGAGTTGTTAGTGGGACATGAGCACCACCAAACAAGAATAGAGTATGTGGAGGAGCCATGCCCCCAAGTCCAATACTAATATTCAGACTAGTCGTAGGGATGGAGGATGAAAATTGTGATGTGAAATTAGGCATACCATAAGAAAAAGGGCTAGAGACCATAGGGATGGACCGAATATTGTAGCCCGATGAGTGACAAAGGGACCCAAATTAAGCTATTGTGGATATAGGTTGAGTATTCGCTATAGGATGAACATGAGTGATGATAGAAACCTTCAGCACTACAACCATAGTGGTTGAAGGTGTCGAAGGAGTATCGTTAACTAAAGTGGGTATGGGAGTTGAAGGACTCCCTGTATATTTATGACTCAATTCAGTACTCATCATTGTATGATCACAAGTGTGGTAAGTGCAGGTGTGTGTACCACGTTTGATAATTTCACTCTTTTTAGAAGGAAAAGACTCAAAATGTGGTGGTAATTGTAACAAGCTGTGAGACCTGCGGGGAAGCTGGTCTGGCTCCAGGATGACTCAATACTCATGATATAAAAAAAAAATCATAAGGCCAAATAGTAATCAAAGAGCATAGCAAAGTAAAATAAACAAAAGGCCAATATGCACACAAATAAGATAAAGTGGTTGAAAGGGGCCTCCCTCCCTAAAGTAGGTATGCCTCACCCAAGAGGGGTCTGAGACTCCCTGCTAAATATAGGAGGTATCAGAATCAGTTATAAGGGCCCTCGTGGGCTTAACAACTAGTCGATCAGATCCCCCCAAAGAGGTAATCCTCCATAAATATTTTGTGTTGTCTGGCCCTTATATGACCCAGGGTACCTGCAGAATAACCCCTACAAGTAACCTATGAAGTACCTATGTCAAGCAACTAAGAAACCACGATATAATCGATGCACAGGCGAACAATCATAAGTTAGGTCCACCGTATGGGCAGGGTAGCAAAGCCCGAAACCTCAACAGCACCGCCTCTCACATAGGTAAAGGTACTAGCAATATCCCCGCATACGAATAGATCCCCAGAAATATATATGACGCTAAGAAGGTATTGGGGGGATATCCCCTCAACCAACCTCACGTGACCTCGTGTTTAACTCCAGTGTAAGCGGAGCCTCCTGGCATCACCAATTATACAATGGATTTCACCACTCCCTTAGTCAGACACATATGTTGATTTAATAGCCTTGGAGAAGTTTACTCACAAAATCCTATTCCAAGGCTCTAAATCCTAAGCTACTTTGTGCACCCTAGAAATAAAAAAATTTCTAATCAATTTTAAATTATCAACATTGCTTTTAGTGCCTTTCTTACTCAAAAATGTTGAAATATTGTAACTGAAAAGAGTATTATGTTTATTTATTGAGTCATTATTAATTAGATCAATCCCCTTGTGTGGATTTATCATGTCAAGCATTGTAATTGACCAAATCCCCTTTTGTGGTTTAGTCAAACCCTAAATATATTATGCAAATTCAGAAGTCGACCCCCAGGCAAATTAAAGTGGTTTTAACCACTAAGAAGATAAGTCGGCCCTGCCCAGTGAAGAGACACATTTCCATCACCTGCCAATTTGTATAAATAAAGGAAGCCATTGCCTCATTTGTTCACTCACTCACTCACTCATCAAGTGAACAAGTCTGGAGAGCTGCAGTTGGGAGAAGAAGGAAGAGAGAGGTGCATTACTCAGTGTTGGATATTCTCTAGTGTTTTGGTTTATTGTCTTGTCATTGTACTGGCTATCTATATTAAGGAAGTTTTGTTGGGTTTTCTCCCCCATGAGGGTTTCCCAGGATAAATGTTGTGTATATTGTGATTGTGTTTCTATCATTGATCCTACCTATGCTATTGTTATCTAATAAATTGAAAAGAAAAATAATAATAGCTCAAAACTTAACAAAAAAAGGTGTGGTCGTGAAACTAATGATGTTATGACTCAGCAAGTAAAATAAATGAATATGAATAATGAAAAGTCCTAACTTCAATTACCAATAAATGATAAGCTTTTCAAAATGCAATTTTCAATTTAGTTATGCAATTCCTAATAAGATGCAATATTTCTATGCATGTACTAAGATTAATTATAAGAACTCAAAATATCAAATGCCAACTATGAAAAATGCTTAATATTTTTGTATTTTCAATATAAAAGAATGAAAATGCAAGGACTAAACAACAACTTGATATAAAGACTCTATTGTATGTAAACAGAGACAAACCAAGTAGGATATCAAGAAGCAAACACCTAGCCCAAGATGCAAGGACAATCAAATGAAAAGGATGATGAGAAAGGCACGGCCCAAAAATCCAACCAAAGAAAGGTTTCTTATCATTCCACAGACACTTAATAGTCATAACAGACACCCAAGAAAACTCAATAACCATCAAAACTTACCCAGCAACCAAGCAGAAAATGATGATGTACGCCATTGTTCAGGAGAAAAGCATGTATATACAGCTCTTGCAGAAGTACAGCATGTGTATGTATGTGATTGTCAAGTAAAAACCTGCGTATATGTGTTAAAACACAACCAGACTAAGGAGAATGCTAAGAAACTCAGACTCAGAATGAACAGAGGTTTTCAAGTGATCAAAGGACAAGAAAATCAATATAAACGAGAGCAATCAAAGGAGAAAAACACTCCAAACCCCAAAAAGAAGATTATATCCCCAGTATGATCGTCAATTATGTTACAAGGAAAATATCTCTATGGCTAGGGGTAAACCACAACAGACAAAAAATGAATGCAGAAATCAACTCTAATCACATGTATGCTATATAAATAAATATGCTAGCAAGACAAGATAAAAGGCCTACCTCATCCAGACGTTCAATGAAGTCCAATATTGAGCACTTGACTCAAATAAATACACTTGCAACTTATCCTCAACAACCAAGAAACGCAAGCATATGGTGATAATGTATAAATTTAGCACATTTCATAGCATAATCCATCAACATTCATAAAAAATATGCCCATGGAATAGCAATTCAAATATTTGAAAGATATTAATTGGACGAGAAAAGAGTATTTTTATTAAAATGTAATCAGCAGAAGAGAATGAATTACAAACTTTCGTCTCGGCACGGTTCGGAACTGAGAAACTAAGTCCCTTCTAGTTGGGCCTCCACCACTTCAATCCTCCACCAAAGGCAAGCTCATATAATAGAGACAATGAAGTTCTCAAACAAGTAGGGAAGAGCTTGGGGGTTGAACAATGTGTTCAAACTTAAAAGGACAAAGGGATACATACTCAATATGAAGTGAATAATTTCTCCAGAGTAACTTTTCTCTCAAAGTTGAATTCTTCTCCTCTTTTCCATAGATTGGATTGGCCCAATTATAGCCTTCAAGTGGAACTGAAGGGCCGATTCAGAATGTTTCTAGTATATGGAAGTTCAAGGATCATGGACCTCATGACGTGACATGGAAACCTGACACCATTTTTTAATTTTGAGCACAAACCCCGATGTACGCGGGTTGTAGTGGTGTAACCTGCGTATACGCATGATGTATAATAGTTAGGGTGTGTATATGTGGAGAAATAATGTTTTTAGCTATGGGATTTGAAAAAAGGGACTTCAAGTCTAAATAGGGAAATGGAAAAAGGCCTTCTGTGCAAGTTTTCATACGGTGAGGAAAATCTTGCTATAACAAATGCCCCCTAATGTGTGAGTTCAGAGGAGTATTTGTGATGGCCGAAATACATTATAATACCTAGAAGTGGAGTAATGGAGACCCAGCTGGATGAACTAGTTGCTCACGAGAATATTACAATCTGTATTGACTTTGCACACATGGCTGCCAATTTGAATTGCACTGCAGATCCATGCGAAAATATAACAAATAGTTGTTCATGGCCATGAGTAAGAAATACAAAGGTGGCTACATGCCAAAGGTTGTCATAGTCATGAACAAGGCCTAGTAAAACCAGTCTCAAATTGATCTCCCATGATCATTGAAGTCACATAGGTATTGGTCCAATGAAAGATAGAAACAACTCTGGAAAGTTGTGACTATGAACTGATGTCTTCAAGTCTTTTACACAATCCGCCAAAGGTGCATGTCTACATCATGTAAATAAAGGAGTTGAGGTCGAACACAATAAGACTTCGTTTGATTAGCAGACATTAAGGTATACCATTAACAAACACGAGACAGCCTACCGATAATGAATCAAAGCACCGAGTACATTCTTACAAGTGTGAATAAAGGTGTCGGGGTCGAACACTTGAAGAATCCATCGATCAGGAGACATTGATGTATTCCCAATTTTTGATGGCGAGAGAACCTGCCACTAATGAATGCAAGGCTCTAGGTACTCATAGGACTCTAGGTCTCGTCTCCAGAATAGATGAGTTGAAGTCGATGGAAGGAGACCCACTGAAAGGAGAGCATCAAGGAATCTCTCATCATTCAGCAAGAGGTACAAAGCAGAAGCTTAATGATTTGGAGGAAATCGGACGAAGAACATGTTCATGAACCAACGACCCTGTGTGTCTTTCACGTGTACTAGATGCAAGCAATACACGAAAAAGATCCCTTGAATAGCAGCCAATAAAGAAAATTGCTGACAAAGGTGAGGAAACCACCAATAAGGCTAATGGCATCCAAGTCACTGCATGAATCCCAATGTATGAATATATTTCTTGTCGTTGACCACAACGGAAACTACCCAGTCAGTGACCAATGATGAAATGTCGATTGTTGGGTTCAAGGTTATATGCCAACGAGGAAAGTAGGACCAGGGTACTCAATAGGACTATAGCTTCATGTGACTCTCAGAAACACTGAGGATGTGGCTGACATGCAAAGTCAAGAGTTTTGAGGAATGGTCGACATAGGTTGATAGACATCTTTTGAACACGAGCATGAGACATATGGAAGACTCTGGCAGCATAGACTCAATGATGAAACTTTGAGATGCAAGAGGCATCAATCAAACTCTCCATAGGGACTGGAAGAGTAACTAGTCGGGGGAGTAAACTCTCTGTAATGAGCTCAGCTTCCTAAGGTCATGCTAAACCCAAAATTTTGATGACAAGTGGACTCAAAAATTTTGTGCTCTGTTAAAAGGCAACACAACTTCTGCCAATATAAGATAATATTCCTTTCTCGCCATCTTTTTTTGTTTTTTCATAATCAAATGAATGTTATGATACAGAGGAGGAAATGAGTGTCGCAAGTAAGCAATCTAGTTCCATCAGTGGAGCATACCTATGCTCAATGCAAGGAGATTCATGCGGGATATGGACACTTGGGAGAATGTTTCCTCTTGGGTATAGGGTGTCAAGCTGCAAAGGATATAAACAAGGCTCTGCTTGGTTGATGATGCAAGTTGTTGAGGTAAAAGGTTTATAACGCAAAATCGAGAACCGGCAATAAGCTCAATACTGCAAGCGAGAGAATGAGATGCAATTACAACTTAATGCCAAAAAATGTCCCTTTTTATAACCTTAGTCTACTTGGTTTGAAAAAGGGATAAACGTGCACCAAATAGACATCCTTTCAAATCCAATTTGCAAGTGTGAAAGAGCCAAGTTCACTCGATAATCTTTTCTCTTTTTGAAGAGTTTGAAAATAGCTTAAATCAGACTCATTGGGAGTCCTCTAGGTATAGGTCAGGATGTTTATGAGTAAGAAATGAGGTTAAAACATCAATTCATGTATTAGCTATAAGGGATTCCCGGTCCTACGGACAAAAGTCTTTGCATGGGCACCGAATGAAGCAGGGGATCTAACTAGGGTACCCATGTTTGGTAAGTCTCTACCATTCGATAACGACACTTCTAGTTGCAGATAGAAGGTTTAGTGTCGCTATAAAATCGGTCCATACCTAAGGCATACGAGTTGTAGTCATAGGATGATGCAAGTGTGCATGATGGATTGGATACCTATCCTATATGATGGGTAACAAAAATACATGTCCAGAGTTACGAACAGGCGACATGGCACTGAAAACTGCAAGAATCTCTGGATAAAACTACCAAAACTAACTCCATACATTGTTGTATTAGTCCATTAGGCCAAAATATTGTACAAAACTATACAAAGTGGGTAAAAAATTGCTATAAATGGTAAAAAAAAACAATTTTACTATACCATTTGTATTTTTTACCCAAATAGTGGATTTTGGACCAAATTGCCTCTGAGTTTCAACTGTTGATTGCAGGAGCTACGAGAGACGGAATCAACAACCGTCTGGACCAGGAAATTCATCTTGCTCTCCTATTCCTTTTTATTAGATTAAAGTTTGTAATTAGGCCTTGTTTTCTAAGATATTTAGGGCGCAACTTCAAAACTGAGGTGTATGTGGGCTACAGTTTATCGAGTCACGTATACGCATACTTATACGCATCTATTTTAAAAAACAGCCAATTATAAGTAGCCCTATACACGATTGTGTACACTACAGCTCACATATATGTCCGTGGATAAGGTTTTTTAAATGTTGCTAACTCAAAAATGGGTTTGAATCTTGCAGGATGGTGCTAGAGTGGAAAGAAAGAGAGCATGAGGAGGTGGATACTATAGTGGAGAGAGATCCAAGGGCCCAAATGGCCTTAGAAATATGTGGGCTATACAAGTTTTGGGCTCTCAAAGGTATGAGGGCTCAAGTGAGACTGCTTCAGCTACTTTTGAACTACTGGGATCCGAATAGTGAGACCTTCAACCTTGATGAACAACCATTAAGGATTGAAGTTGAGGTCATCTATTTCTTGATGGGATTGTCACATCAAGGTGAGGTGGTCAACCTCAAAGCATGATATGCCAGTCATATTTGCTCTGGCCAACAATTTTCTACAAAATGGTCTTGAGAGACTTGTTCATGACCTCTACTTGTCCATTTTTCTGGGGGTAGTAAGGGGAAGAATGACCATGCCTAAACCCCAGTTTTGATGCTATTTCTCTCATCATTTCATTCTGAAATTGATTTCCATGATCACTGACAATCTCACTCGGGATTCTAAACTTGGCTATAATTTGATTGAATATGAAGAAGGTAGCAGTCTTACCATCATATTTAAATGTAGGCATGGTGTTGGCCCACTTAGTAAAGTAGTCTACGACCACGATAATGTGTTTATGCCCCCCAGCCGAAGTTGGGTTGCAATTCACAAAATTCATGCCCCACTCGGTGAAGGGACCAACGATAACAACTAGATGGAGAGGGGTTGGATGCAAGCGCATTTTCTAAGTGAACACATGGCAGGGGTGACACTTCTTAACTACTTCGACACAATCTTTAAAGATAGATGGCCAAAAATAATCCTGTCGCAAAATTTTCTAGGTTGTCACAAGCCTGGATAGATGACCACCGCAAGCCCCACCGAGGCAGTCATTTATAACAGACTCAGCTTCTTTATGAGTTAAACAACGATGAAACATATTGTCTATTCCTCAGCAATACAGAGTATCGTCGATGATAAGCTAGTTCTTAGCTTGGTATTGTATACGTCATCGGTCTTCTCACGAGAGATGCTTAGGGAACTTCAACGTTTGAAGATAAAGGACAAAATATCCATAGCATGGGTCTGATGAGGGGACAAGGAAAATGTGTTCATCCACAAATGAATCAACATGAATAACATCCTCATCTAACCGAGGGAAGTCAGATATTAACTCTGTAAAAACTAGTGATTTTTTGGATTTTGTAGAGGCGAAATCGAGATCAGATTCCTATATAATGACAATCCATTTATTATACTTCCCCCCTATGATACACCTCGTAAGGATGTATTGAAATAGATTCACATCGGCAACCAAAGTAGTTTTGTAAAGCAATATATAGTCTCATAATCATTGGACTATGTGCACGACAGCCAAAGTTATCTTTTCAACAAGAGAATACTTGAGTTCAAGGCCGACTAAGTTTCAACTAAGATAGTAAATGACGTGCTCACGAGCTCATCATCCTCCTAAACCAACACCATACCAATTGTCTCTTTGGACGCAGTGACATAAAGAAAGTATTCTCTATCGTAATTTGGAGACTTTAGGAGAGGCGTCAATACCAAAGCTTTATTCAAAGCATCGAAAGATTCATGGGCTCGCTCATCCCAGATAAAGGAGTGTCCTTATTCAAGAGACACATGAAACCCTTAGTAATATTGGAAGAGTTCACTATAAACCGTCGTAAAAATTTAGCTTTACTCTATAAACCTTGAAGTTGATGAATAGTGTGTGGGGGAGGCAATCAGAGTATTTCCTCAACCTTTAATGGATCTACCATGATCCCAGACTCAGAGACTAAAAATCCTAGAAGTCGACCTCATCTAACACAAAAGATGCATTTATGAGGGTTCAATCGAATACGATAATGGTGACATCTTTCAAAAAATAGTCGAAGGTGTTTAGGGTGATCCACTCTCTTACAAGAGTGAGCAACAAGATCGTTGAGATAGGGTTCGACTATATGCTTGAGATTGTGAAATGCGAAGGTCATAGCACGTTGGAAGGTTTCTCTGGCATTCTTAAGGTCGAAATGCATCTTCCAGTTTGCAAAAGTACCCCAAGAGAAAATAAATGTTGTCTTATGTTGGTCCTTGGGTTTAATCTAAATTTGGTTATACCCTGAAAATCCGTCCATGAAAGAAAAAACTTTGCTTCCCTCACACTCATTGAGGATCTGATCGATGAAGGGTGTTGGGAAGTTTTTTTGGGGATAGGTTGTATTCAGGTCACGGAAATCCATGCATACACAGATGGTTCCTTTCTTTTTATTCACAGAAATGGGATTGGACACCCATTCATTCAAGGGAACCGGGTAGATAAAGCTAACATTAAGCAATTTTTATACCTCTTCTTTAATAACATGGGCCTTCCTAGGATTGACAACTCTAATTCGTTGTTGAATAGGCTTATCATCTGGGTAGGTTTAATCTCATGTTCGATAATTTGAGGGTTGATTCCTAGCATCTCTTTATATGACCAAGCGAATACGTCACGAAATTCTTTGAAGAGTTTGGTGTAGATCAGAATTTCTTCTGGAAAACAATATGCACCGATGTATACATTTTTAACCTTACCATGGATACAAGAGATATCGATCGTGATGGTAAGGGATATACTCACCATGTTTCCCTCGGCATAAATGTCGTGTGTATCAAGTGGAACTACTAAGTGACTGACTATCTCGCTCAAAGTAGATCTAAAATCATCTTGTTCAATTCTAGCAAGCTCTAGGAGAAAATAAGAGCGATGATGCATATCATCCCAAGGCCTGTCAAAACCATTCATGGCCTATATGATAGTTTCATCCGAAGTTAAAGTCTCATCGAGGCAGTCACGTGAACAAGACGACGAAATGGCCCACATGGGCTCTAGAACATGATCCTCCTCATCCATCTACGAGGTAACAGTATTTGGATCGGCGAAAGAGTCAAGATCAGCTTGATACAAAATATTTGTTGTCGATAGTGGCATGGCCATTCTATAATATGAATGACCTTCACAAGACAGAGTCGAGGAAGGTAGGGTCCAAGGATCGTTAAAATAGGAAGTGCGGAAAGGAACAGACCTCTCTGATGAAGCGGGCTTACTGGACATGGCGTATATATGATGAACCAGTGCCATGAAGTCAAAGATACTAATAAGGGATGAATACATTCTGACACCGATATTCTCAGTTGTCGGCTGAGAATTGTCGATCATGGGGATCAAAGTTCCAATAGATGCATTGGGGCTAGCATACGCAAAGGACAATTCGTCGATCGTCACGATCTTCCCATTGTGAGGAAAGCAAAGAGTGTGGAAGACGGACGATATGATTGCATTCATACCATAAGTCCAGTTGCATCCTAGTAACAAGTTATAATCGAGGGGTGCATCAACCACCTCGACATCCACCTCTATCGTCTTCCCACCTAACTGGACCAGAAAGGCAGGAAGAATACGGTGAGGGCAGAAGGAATGACCGTCAAAAGAAGTCAACATGGTCGGAGATTAAGAAAGGGTCAGAGAGCCGAGGGATTTCCAATAGACCAGGGACATCACACATGTTGCACTGCCTTCATCAACAATAGTACGCTTGATGGTATACATCGAGTAACCCATGTGGATTTGGAATGCCAGATGGTAAGGAAAGAGAGGCTTCACTTATGTGATGTCAAACTTGATAACTTTTGAGCCACATGGATCTAGAGCTCCTAACGCAGATAGAAAGGCATTCCTCTCTGAAGGACACATCTGGAGTACCTCTAGAGCCGAAATTGCACCAGGGGTTTCACCCAGATCCTCAACAATAGAGTAATTATGGGTGGTTCTAGCATTAGTATTGTGGGTAGAGCAATTGAGTATTTCTTTCAGAATACAAGGNTGGTTTTTCAATTTGTAAGGGCGTCTCTGGAGGAGGGGGAGACTCTAGACCGGGAACAGTCTGTGAAGAATTGTAATCATGAGATCGAGTGGCTATATTAACCTCATATTTAACCATATTGATGTATAAATGGTCACTGTCTTACGTCGGTGGGTTTCGACTCCCACTCACCACATTTTTGGCATTTGAGGAGCTTGAGGCCATGTGTTTATTATGTGGAAAATGATTAGTCAGCACAGCAGGCGGTAGAGATAAAATCCTCGTAGCTTCCGCAAGTTTGAGGCATAACTGGGTAAGGTGATCATATGTACAAAGCTTGGAGGGAAACTTCACCTTCCACCTTTCTTTCTTGCCCTCACCAACATTATTATTCGACTTCTCATTATTAACTTTGTCCTTCAGTTTATTAGCATTCTTCCCACCCTTACAGTTATTACCACGTCCTTTATTTTGATTCCCTCCTGGTTGTTGGTTACCATTCAAGTCGGTTGAAGATTTCATAGAATGTACATCCTCTGACTGAGTGAGAGTGGAGGACACATACGAAGTTGGCCCTCCTATAGACTGGTTTAGAGACAACTCTTTCAAATGGCATGTCACCGAGTCTACAAATTTCAGATTGGCAAATCCTACAATGCCATCATCATGAGGCCCGAGATTTTTTCTAGGGTCATAATTTGACCTAGATGCATCTGAAATAATCTCGTATAACATCCCAGACTGAGCATATATAAGATCTAACTGTTGGGATTTAAAAATCACATCTTCCTCAGATGTAACGTTGGATGTAGAAACATCCTTCTAAATATAAGGTTGTATAGACTTAAGGAACCACTCTAACAGGAATTACGGGGGTATGTAGGCCTTGATCAACCTCTTTCATCTATGCCACTCCTAGATGTGATCCGATATATGAGTGGCCTTGTCCTGACGAAAGGTCGACAAAATATCTATGCCAACATTGTAAGGAACTAGAAATTGGAAGTGGTTGAGGAAGACTAAAACCATCTGATTAAAAGTTACATATGTCCCCCTTGGTAGATCGATATACCATTTTGCGGCGACCCCCGTGAGGGTGTGTTGAAACAATATTAACTTAATAGAATCGTCGTTAAGGGAATTCGAAGAGCACCAAAGGTGAAAAGTAGTAACGTGATCACCAGGATCCTCACCAGTTTTACCCTAGAATTTTGGAATATCCGAAGGCATATTAGTTGGGATGGGTGGGCATGTCGGATCATGACACACGGGTTCATTCATTAAATTAGACAATTCTGGAAGATTAAGCGTGGCCAGGAAAGGGAGATGGGGTTGCGGCATCTGGCCCCAAGCTCCCCGAAAAGATTGTTGTTGGGGAATCACAGCCCATCCATGGTTCTGGTAAGCACCATGGCCTTGTACGGGATTGTAAGACCCTCCTCTGAACTGATCCATGAGGGGTTGGTTGGGCACCATTGCAGTAGGAATGTTATGATGAGGGTTGTAAAAACTGCCCCAAGTCGGAGTGGCTCCAGGTTGGGATTCACCCAAGGTATGAAACTAACCTCCCCCAGGTGTGAATTCGGAGGATAAGGGTGGATTCGTCATGCCAAATGTGTTGTTCAGAACCGGTACAGAGGAGGTGGGTGTAAAGAACAGATCGTGAGAAGTAGCTTGTCCGTCGGGTTTGTTACTCCATCCAGGAGCATTAGAACCAAGATTAGACCCAGGGTGAAAAGGAGGAATGCCTCCAACTATAGAAGTCGTTTGTGGGACATGAGCACCACCAAACGAGAATGGAGTATGTGGAGGAGCCATGCCCCCAAGTCCAATACTAGTATTCAGACTAGTCGTAGGGATGGAGAATCAAAATTGCAATGTGAACTTCAGCATACCATAAGAAAAAGGGTTAGAGGCCATAGGGATGGACTGAATATTGTATCTCGGTGAGTGACAAAGGGACCCAAAAGGTGTAGTGGGTATAGGTTGAGTATTCACTATAGGACGAACAAGAGTGATGATAGGAACCTCCGGCACTACAACCATAGTGGTTGAAGGTGTCGAAGGAGTACCGTTAACTATAGTGGGTATGGGAGTTGAAGGACTCCCCATATATTTCTAACTTGATTCAGTACTCATCCTTGTATGATCATAAGTCTGGTAAGTGGAGGTGTGTGTACCACGTTTGATAACTTTACGTCTTTTAGAAGGAAAAGACTCAAAATGCGGTGGTAATTGTAACAAGCGGCGAGACCTACGGGGAAGTTGGTCTGGCTCCACGATGACTCAAGACTCGTGATATAAAAAACAAATCCTAAGGCCAAATAGTAATCAAAGAGCACACCAAAGTAAAATAAACAAAAGGCCAATATGCACACAAACAGGATAATGTCGTTGAAAGGAGCCTCCCAACCTAAAGTAGGTATGCCTCGCCCAAGAGGGGCCTGAGACTCCCTACTAAATATCAGAGGTATCAAAATCAGTTATAAGGGCCCTCATGGGCTTAACAAGCAGTCGGTCAGATCCCCCTAGAGAGGTAATCCTCCATAAAGGTTGTGTGTTATCCGACCCTTATCTGACCCAGGGTACCTGCAGAATAACCCCTCCAAGTAACCTATGTGGTATCTATGTCAAGCAACTAATCAACCACGATATAACCAATGCACAGGTGAACATTCGTAAGTCAGGTCCACTGTATGGGCAGGGTAGCAAAGCCCGAAACCTCTAAAGCACTGCATCTCACAAAGGTAAAGGTACTAGCAATATCCCCATATACGAATAGATCCCCAAAAATATATTTGACACTAAGAAGGTATTGGGGGGATATCCCCTCAACCAACCTCACGTGACCTCGTGTTTAACTCTGGTGTAAGCGAAGCCTCCTGACGTCACCAATTATACAATGGATTTGACCACTCCCTTAATCAGACACATATGTTGATTTAATATCCTTTGAGAAGTTTACTCGCAAAATCCTATTCCAAGGCTCTAAATCCTAAGCTAGTTTGTGCACCCTAGAAATAAAACTGTTCCTAATCAATTTTAAATTATCAGCATTGCTTTTAGTGGCCTTGCTTACTCAAAAAAGGTGTGGTCGTCAAACTAATGATTTTATGACTCAGCAAGTAAACTAAATGAATATGAATAAAATGCAAAGTCCTAACTTCAATTCCCAATAAATGATAAGATTTTCAAAATGCAATTTTCATTTTAGTTCTGCAATTCCAAATAAGATGCAATATTTCTATACATGTACTAAGATTAATGATAAGAACTCAAAAGATCAAATGCCAAAAATGCAATATTTTTGTATTTTCAATATAAAAGAATGAAAATGCAAGGATTGAACAACAACTTTATATAAAGACTCTATTGTATGTAAACAAAGACAAACCATGTAGGATATCAAGAAGCAAACACCCAGCCCAAGATGCAAGGACAATCAAATGAAAAGGATGATGAGAAAGGCACGGCACAAAAATTCAACCAAAGAAAGGTTTCCTATCATTCCATAGACACTTAACAGACATAACAGAGACCTAAGAAGACTCAACAACCATCAAAATGTACCCAGCAACCAAGCAAAAAAGGATGATGTACGCGATTTTTCAGGAGAAAATCACATGTATATGCCTCTTGCAGAAGGAAAGTACGTGTATGTACGCGATTGTCAGATAAAAGCCTGCGTATATGTGTTAAAACACATCTAGGCTAAGGAGAAGGCTAAAAAACTCAGACTCATAATGAACAGAGGTTGTCAAGCGATCAGACGACAAGAAACTCAATATAAATGAGAGCAATAAAAGGAGAAAAAAAATCCAAACCCCCAAAAGAAGATTATATCCCCAGTATGGTCGCCAATTATTTTACGAGGAAAATCTCTCTATGGCTAGGGGTAAACCACAACAAACGGAAATGACTGTTGAAATCAACTCTAATATCATGTATGTTATATAAACAAATATGCTAGCAAGACAAGATAAAAGGCCTACCTCGTCCATATGTTCGATGAAGTCCATCGTTGAGCACTTGACTCAAAGAAATGCACCTGCAACTTGTCCTCAACAACCAAGAAACGCAAGCATATGGTGATAATGTATAAAGTTAGCACATTTAATAGCATAATTCATCAACATTCATAACAAATGTTCCCATGGAATAACAATTCAAATATTTGCAAGATATTAATTGGACGAGAAAAGAGTATTTATATTAAAATGTAATCAACAGAAGTGAATGAATTACAAACTTCTGTGTTGGCATGGTTGGGAACCGAGAAACTAAGTCCCTTCCAACTGGGCCTCCACCACTTCAATTCTCCACCAAAGGCAAGCTCATATAAGAGAGACAATGAAGTTCTCAATCAAGTAGGGAAGAGCTTGGGAGCTAAATAATGTGTTTAGACTTAAAAGGACAAAGGGATGCAGACTCAATATGAAGTGAATAATTTCTTCAGAGTAACTCTGCTCTCAAAGTTGAATTCTTCTCCTCTTTTCCATAGCTCATATTTGGCCCATTTATATCCTTCAAGTGGAATTGAAAATCCGAGTCGGAACGTTTCTAGTACATGGAAGGTCAAGGATCATGGATCTCGTGACATGACATGGAAACCCGACACCTTTTTTTTAATTTTGAGCACAAAACCCAATGTACGTGGGTTGTAGTGGTGCAACCTATGTATACACATGTTGTATAATAGTTAGGGCACGTATATGTGGAAAAATAATGTTTTTAGCTCTCGGATTTGCAAAAAGGGACTTCAAGTCTACATAGGGAAATGGAAAAGGGACTTATGTGCAAGTTTGCATAAGGTGAGGCAAATCTTGCTATAACAAAACCTTGACTGGCTTACATTCCTACATATTAAACCTCTACAATATTGTCTCGACATTTTCTTCTGATTTAACTAGAGTTTCATGTTTTCCCAGTCTCTTTTAATTTCCATTTCCAAAATGAAATTTCCAACACCAAGATCCTTCATGTCAAATTTAGAGGACAACTGAGTTTTCACATCTTGGATAATCTCCTTGTTGTTTCCTATCAACAACATATCATCCACATACAATACCAAATAAATAAGATGATCACCAATTAATTTGAAATACACACAGTGATCTGCTTTGCTCCTTTTGAAGCCAAGTCGCAACATATGAGTATCAAATTTTGTATACCACATCCTTGGTGATTTATTTAACCCATACAAGGACTTTTTCAGCTTGCATACCAACTCCTTCTTTCCCTTCACAGTGAAGCCTTTAAGCTGCTTCATGTAGATTTATTCTTCCAGATCCCCATGTAGAAATGTTGTCTTCACATCCATATTTTCTACTTCAAAATCAAATGTAGCAGCAACAGATAAAAGAAATCCAATAGAAGTTAACATGGCAACATGAGAAAAAAAATCTCACCAAATTCAATTCCCTCAACCTGGGAATAACCTTTTGCTACTAATCGAGCTTTGTATTTCTCTATTTTTACTTTTTCATTCGGTTTCTTTTTAAACACTCATTTGTTGCCAATGGGATTTCTTCCAGTCATCATATCCAGTAGATACCAATCCCCATTCTTATCAAAGGTTGTCATGTCTTCAACCATGGCCTTTTTCCAGAGTTTTCCATCCTTTGAATCCACTTCCTCCCTAACAGTTCTAGGATCATCTTCAATAATATACAAAGAAAAATTTGAAAGAAAATCAAGTGGAGTATACCTTTTTGGTTTCCTTCTTTCCTGAAACGATCTCCTCAAAAATGGAGTATGAGGATCTTCTTCTTTTGATTCATGTTCTTCTATAGAGAGTGATTCATCACCCTTCAACTCAAACTCTATTTTCTCTGGTTCTTCCTTCCTTGATAAGACTTCCTATTTGAAAACATATTTGATTTCTCTAAACACTACATCTCGACTATACACTACCTTCTTAGTTTATGGCTTCCAAAGCTTATAACCTTTCAGACCATCTTTATAACCAATAAAGATACACTTTTCAGCCTTTTTATCTAGCTTACTCTTGTTTTCCTTTGGAATGTGAACATAGGCCTCACGGCTAAATACCATGAGATGTGTGAGAGAGGGTTTCTTACCAGTCCATACCTCATGTGGATTCTTTTCATCCAATTCTTATGAGGGTGATCTATTGACCAGGTAACATGCAATACCCATTGCCTCTGCCTAAAATTTTTGTCCTAATCTGACACCATTGAGCATGCACCTAGATTTTTCCATCAACGTCATGTTCATCCTTTCTGTAACTCCATTCTCTTGAGGTGTATATGGAGTATCCTTCTACCTTTCTATACCTCAGTTCTTATAGAATTCTTCGAATTCATTTATGTGGAACTCTCCACCATTATTTGTCCTCAACACCTTAATTCTTTTCTCTGTTTGATTCTCCACAAGAGTCTTAAACTCTTTAAACCTGTCAAAGACTTCATATTTATTCCTGAGGAAATATATCCAAGTATTCCTCGAGAAGTCATCTATAAATGAGACATAGTACACATGTTTTCCCAGTTATGGAACCGACACAGGTCCAAACACATCATTGTGCACCAACTGTAAAATTATCTCTACCCTAGTTGCACTAGAGGGAAATATTACCTGATTATGCTTCCCATATTCACAATGTTCACAGAAATAAAAATCCAGAGAACAGTTAGACATACCTTCAACCATACCTTTATGGTGTAATAGTTGGAATCCATTCTCTCTGATATTCCCCAGTCTTTGATGCCACAACATAACCTTTTCTCCGGAGATTGTATGAGTTGTTTCTTCTTCAACTCCAATCTCAGAAACAATGGAACTATTACAACCATCACTAATAGTGCTTCCTTGCAGCTTATACATAGTTCCAAACCAAACTCCCTTCAACAACACCATTGCTTCTCCAACCATCCTGCCAGTTTCTATTTCAAACACTATTTTTACCCTTACATCATCCATTTTGATTACAAAAACCAATTTTTTGGCCAATCTTGGGATGTGCAGAACACCAAGTAGTGTTCTAATCCTTCCATCCATGAGCTTCAACTTGAATTTTCCTCGTCCCATGATTTTGGTTGTTGATTCATCACCTAGGAAAACATCACCTCCATCATACTTTCCATATTCACATAACCACTCCATGTGGGGGGTCATATGAAAATATTCTCATGAGTCAACTAGCCATGCCTCATGATCTACATGTGTTCTTGATGAATCCAAGTACAGATCCCCTCCTTCTTCAAAGGAGGTTTTTCCTTCTATAGAAGGAGCATCTTCATATCCATTCTCTCTCTCAATGCTTTTGGATCTGCATTACTTCTTTTAGTGACATTCTTTTCCATATCTCCAACATACCTTTACAAACTTTCTAGAAGATTTATATCTACCCTTAGATTTAGATCTCCCACTTGAGGACTTAGATCTATTTCTTTCTTGGGAGCGTCCTCTTGCAAATAATGCATATGTGATATGTCCTTCTGTATTCTTCTTTCTCATATCCTCCAACAATAAGAATAAGACCACATGATCGAAAATTAAAGTAGTTGTATTACTACATGTGGCCACAACCAGACTATCCCATGAGTCTGGTAAAGAGCACAATAAACTGATACACTTATCTTCATCTAAAATTTTAATATAAGCATATAATAATTGGTTTACCATAGTATTGAAGGCGTTCAGATGTTATGTCATCGAGTCTCCATATTTCATCCTTAGGTTATAAAACTTCTTTTGCAGGAACAATTTGTTTACCAGGGACTTATATGGATACAAATTCCCCAACTTATCCCATAATTCCTTGGTTGTAGCTTCCCCTGACACATTCAACAATATTGAATCTAAGAGACACAACCAGATTGTGCTCTTCACCTTCCAATCCAAATGTTTCCAGAATTTTGTTGATGTTCTTGTAGGTGCAGTACCTGGATCCACAGTGATCCACTGATCTTTGTCCACCAACAAATCTTCCATCTTTAGCTTCCACAACTCAAAACTTTGCCCATTAAATTTCTTTATCTCTATTTTCGAACTGCTCACCATTTATTTTCACCTAAAGAATCAATACCACAAATATCCCACTGTAACAAGGCTTATCACAAACCCGATCCAAACCCTTAGCCACAAAGGCATCCCCCTGAAGCCAATAATTGATCTGATACCAAATGTAGATTTTAACCTTGTACAATTAATTACAAAAAACAGGGTCTTAATAAAAACAAAAAAGATACAATGGCACAAATACATGACACAGATATTTTTACCCTAGAAACCCAAACCGAGAAAACCAACAACCTATTTAGAGACACACCTCTAATATTCTATTCATCATATCCTCATTGTTTACAATACAATATACATATAGGATCCCACAGCATGTAAACCCCTAATCCATTGACCCAGATTAGTCAACAACCCTAATTCCTTAACTGGAATTAGAAAAACCATATCATTGTATAGTACACGGGGCCAATATTAAAAATAATATAACACATAACCAACACATTAACCCTATCATAATGTGTCGGTAATATAGAAAGCAATTTTCATGGCCTTTCCATTGATTAGGAAGTGGCTAGTGTAGAAGATTGGGGATCAAAGCAGAGTAACTCTAGGGGAAGACCCTTGGGTAGGGTGTGGTGAATTTTATAGTCTTCCTAGGAACATGGTGAACTCCCTTATAGAGAGAGGTTTTATCTACTTATACCAAGTAGTTGACCCTGAGTCTACTATAATATGGACACGGGGATGGTTCACAGTTGATAGGATTGGTGGTTTCAACGATGAGGCTCAATATTGGGAAGTTTATGTTACTACTCTATAGATCATTCATGCCCAAATAAATGATAAGGATGATGAATTTGTTTGGTCTTAGAACCCTAATGGTTGTAGGTATACCCCCAAATTGGGGTACAAGATTCTTAGGGAAGGGGAGGAGACTCGGTTTTGGAATGGTGGTTCTCAATTGTTTGTAAATTCAAGTGTCCCCTAAAATCAAGAATATTCATGTGGTTCACTCTCAAAGACATAATTTATACTTGGGATCATCTACAAAGAAAATTTTGGTCTGGTCTGGGAAGGTGCTCTCTCTACAAGTCATGTGAGGAAACTCTTAATCATTTGTTTATATTCTTCTCATATGTTGGTACGGTTTAAATGGAGGTTGTGAGAATTGTTTGAAAAAAATATATATGGGGTGGGTTTAATGTGAATGAATGTCTAAAGGGTTGGTGCAAGATTGCCAATATAAATAAATTCAAGGCCCTTCCTCTTATTATTGCATGGGGAATCAAGTTGAGTAGGAATGGTGGTTATTTGATGACAAAATTGTTCCACCATAGGTTTGTGTTTCACAGAGTATGAAAATCCCTAAATTTTTATCTAGGTTAGTGTGAGAAAATATCAAAGGGTGGTGGTGCTAAAGAATATTGACAAATCAAGGGCTTCGGATTTTTTTGATGGAGCATCTTAGGGGGATCCACATATAGGAGGATTACAAGGGTCATTTATTTTTCTTACTATCACTATATCAAATTTTCAACTAGCTTGGGGTGAGCACAAATAACAAGGCATAACTTATACCTTTAAATTTTTTACTAACTATTGTTGAATAGATAATGATACATAGGTTACAAGTTATGGGGAATTCTATGGTAGTGATAAAATGGTTCAAAAGAACAAGTTCTATTCAAAACATTTTGCTCAAACCTATATATGAAGAGCTTCCAGTTATCAAATCAAACATCATAGAAACAAATTCTTACCATGTCTACAAACAATGAAACTTGCTAGTAGATAGGCTATCCAAAGCAGGCCTTCAAAGAGCCACTAAATCTTGGCATATTTGGATGCTAAAAGATGGTGTTTTAGTTGAATTTGACCATATGACTTTTATTTGAATACAACTAATTACAACAAAGGATAAGAACAAAGGATATATTTATATATTTGTTATATATCTTTGTTTGATGTTTTATTAAATTGTAAAGCATGAAATGGCACTAGATTCTTTAGTGTTACTTTTGGTATAAGTCAATGACATATTAGATAGAGAACCGAATAGATTAGAGATAGAGTATATATTTTTGGACATTTGTGATCCTAAAGATGTTGAGGAAGTTGAAAAATTACATTTTTTGAAACTATTTTGAATGTTGTTACAAAATGTAATTTTGTTACACTTAATAAAATTATTAAAAGAAATTATATGTAGAATATTTTTTAAATGTATTTTGTTTCATTTGGTTATTTAAACCATACAAGCTTACTTTTACTTTATAATGTTTTTAATTAATCTTTAAAAATGTAGCTCACTTTTACATGAAAACAACATATATTTATATTTTATTATAAGTGGAAAGTTTAACGCTCGAACAACATTAAAAGCATTTTACATAGCTTGGATTAGTTGCTTGTTTATGAATGCAACGAAAGGTTTTCCAAACAATTGATGAGAGAGCAACGAAGCTGCAAGTACCTTCCAATGTTAATATGCATTTTTGGATATGTAACAAGTGTTAAAGTGCTCTGGAACATTAGTTGAAGTAATAAAGATATCGTTTGATCTAGAATTCTTATGAAAAATGTCAGAGAAAGAGTTAGGTGTTGTGTTCAATTCATATGTCAAATCCTTAGCTTGGTTCAGTGAGTGAGAAAGCTTCCCTCATATCCATTTCAAAGTTCATTAATTAACAAGGGTCATTTATTAATAACCATAAACAAGCCAATGTTGTGGGTTATCTACAGCATGATGAACACCTTGAAACGACATGAAGCGGATCACCCAAACTAAATGAAGGCTAAGGTTGCCCATGGTCCACATCAATTTTGTAAGACAAAGTCGTGAAACATTATGCACTCAACAATATATTCTGGGATATATACGTTCCATCTTGGGTGTATATTAGCATCTCATATCGAGGGTATATATTAGCATCTCATATCCAGGGTATATATTCCAAACTTTTAAAGCAATCAATGCAGTATGGTGAAGTACTTATTGATTTCCCTAACTAAATATTGAAATTATTGTTATGATTTTATTTGTTCACAATGGAAATGACAATAGCGGTTGTTTTGATGAGAGCACGTTGATGATCCAGGAGTAATGGCAGTGTTATCATAGTGACATAAACAAATATTCTTGATTTATCAGGAGTAATGGCAGTGTTATCATAGTGACATAAACAAATATTCTTGATTTATCATGCAGTGGTTTTATTTCTGGCAGTTTCTCGCTTTTTTATTTTTCAATAATAGTATATGAAGCACAAATTGACACAAACTCACCCACCTACTTTCCACTGCTGAGACATTGATTGATTGATCAATCTTATATGATTAATTGGTAAAGCCAGATTGTGGGAAGTCTTGCAAGTTTTCAGGAATATAAATTCTTAATGTTTAACGGATTTTTGAATTAATTAATATCACCAATACACAAAATGGGTTTGTTATTATATTTATAAAACGTTGAATCTATATCATGCAACAATTGTACAAGTTGAAGGGGAAGTTCCCTGTGTAAAAGACACATCGGTTTTATCACTCAGTTTAAGAGCAACATCCATGCATCAACTACATTCTCATCATGCAACATTCATTGAAGTAATAAAGATATCATGTGTTAAAGTTCTCGGGAACATTGGTTGAAGTAACAAAGATGTCGCTTCATACCAGCTCACCATACTAAATAAAATAGACCATGGTTGACGAATCGACAGGGAAACAAAGAGATCAAATGGAATTATGGGAAGGAACCATATGAATAGTAAGGATAAATAGAGTTTAGTAAAAGCATTGGTTATCCATTCATTTGTTGGATCGACCCACTACTTAGAAGTCATCTATATGGATAAGAATATTGATCGGTGTTCCCTGCATACCTCTTGGATAAGAACTAGGATGACCTAGAATTCTTATGAAAAGTGTCGATGAAAGAGTTAGGTGTCGCGTTCAATTCATATGCCCAAGAACTGGACTAACCTAGAATATTATGAAAAGTGTCAAGGAAAAAGTTAGGTGCCACATTAAATTCATATGTCAAATACTCAGCTTGGTTTAGTGATTTAGAAAATTTCCTTCATATCCATTTCAATGTTCATTGATTAACAAGGCTTGTGAGTCCATGTCTTGCAGAAAATAATAATCAAAAAGTGGGTTTGTTATTATATTTATAAAGTGATGAACCTGTAGCATGCAACTTGTACAAGTGGAAGGGAAGTTACATGCAACACGTGTAAAAGTGGAAGGGAAGTGCCATGTGTAAAAGCCACATCGGTTTTATCAATCAATTTACATGCAGTTTCCATGTACCAGCTACAAATTTATCACGCAAAATTCATGGGATGTGTAGCATCTAGAATCAAGAACAAAGAGGTGTTTCTTAGATGAGGTAGTTGGTGCTCTAAATAATGAGGGACTTGAACCAGGGATTGGTGTGATACCAGAGACAAGGGAGAATTAATAGAACAAGAAATAAAAAATGCTCTTGGGCACCACCCAAAAAGTCCCCCTTGAATAATGTATCATATCAACGACAAAGAAGTAAGATCTGCTTGCACACTCATTATACCAGTAGATTCATGGTTAGATCTGTTAAATTTAGAGTTGTTATTAATTTCTTTTCAATTTACTAGACAGGATCATTGAGAGAAACACAATCACAAGGTACACAACATTTTATCCTGGGAAAACCTCAAAGGGGAGAAAAACCAACAAAAACTTCCTTAATATAGATTGCCAATACAATGCCAAGATAAAATACCAAACCACCAAGAATATCCAAGACTGAGCAATGCGCCTCTCTCTCCTTCTTGCAACTGCATCTACCTCCAAAAGATGTACACTTGTTGAGTGAATGAGTGAGTGAGAGAATGAGGCATCACCCTCTCTTATTTAAACTAGATGATAAGCACTAGGGTTATGTATTTTCACCAAGCAAGGCCGACTTCTTCAACTAGTAGTTAAAACCACTATAATTAGCCTTGGGGGCGACTTTACAAAAAACACCATATAACTATGGTTTCACCAATCCACAAAAGGGGATTTGGTCTTATACAAAGCCCGACATGATCAATCCACAAAAGGGGATTTGGTATATAAGATAATAACTCAATTATAATTAGAATATTCTTCGCATTTATAATATTTCAACACTCCCCCTTAACAAGAAGGGTATTCTACTGACATAGGCCAATATAGCATCATCGAGAGAGAGAGAGAGAGGGAAGCAACATCATCAGCATCTGGAACACTAACTGGAACATCTATAAATCATCAAAAGTTTTTCTCATCATCAATAACATCATCTTTCACAGCATGGAGCTAGAGTAGCATCATCATCATCTACATCAATTAGCATAATTCTAAGGCAACAACATCATCAGCAACATCATTAATAGCATGAGGTTAGTACAATATCATCAACAACAACACGAGGTTGATACATCATCGTTAATCAACAACACAAGGTTGATACATCATCAACAACAACAGCACGAGGTTGAAACAACAACATCATTAGCATGAGGTTGAGATAACATCATCATCATCATATAGCAACATAATGAGGCAGGTGCAACAACAACATTTTTCGGTACTCTGACAGACCGTCCTTACCATACTTTAGGGATCCTCCCAGGAATCAAAATATTCCCTAGGATATAAAATCCTAACGGAGCTACCATGTGGTACTCTGATAGAACATCCTTACAGGACCTTCGGGATCTGCCCTGGAATCATAAGATTCCCTACGATATAAAATCATAACAGAGCTACCACTATTGACCATAGTCGGCATATACATGCACGGGTACTTTGAAAGATCGTCCTTACCGGACCTTTGGGATATGTCCAGGGATGATCAGTCCCCTAGGATATAAAATCCTAATTGAGCTACCCGTCGTTGGTCAAGATAACATAGTATCATCAACATCACTCCCCCTTTCAAGGGAGGTCCTTTCAGACTATACCAAGCTTGTCTTGAAAGTATTCAAACTTTACATGAGACAAAGGCTTGGTCAACACATATGCAACCTGCTCATCTGTGCCAACATATTGGAGATTTACAGATCCTCTCTGCACCATATCATGAATGTATTGATATCATATTTCTATGTGCTTTGACTTATCATGCAACACTGGGTTCTCTGTCATCTTTATGAAACTCTGGTTATCACATAGAATCACAGTGGCTTCCATCTCCAAATCAAATAGACCTGTCAACAACTTCCGAAGCCATATGGCTTCACAACTGGTAGAACATGATGCAATGTATTATGCTTCTATCGTATTGAGAGAAATACTGGATTTCTTCCTGCTCTGCCATGAAGTCATGGCTAACTCTAGACTGAAACAACATCCTGAAGTTCTCTTTCTATCAGAAACACTTCCATCCCAATCTGAATCAGTATAACCAATCAGTCTAAAGTCATGATCTCCAGTATAACAGAGACCATATTCAAGCGTACCCTTTGTTAATATTTTTGGTGTAACTACGAAAGATATTCTTGTATATTTGTTTTAGTCAAACCTTTAAAAGTTTATTATAATTATATTGTACAAGTCCGCTCAACAGAAATTATTATATTATTGGTATTTTACTTATTATGGGTTAGTTAGGTGAAGATTCATGTCTCTTCATGAGACATTGTTGTGTATAAATAGAGGATAGGTTACTCTCATTTGGACACACACTCACACACTTCTCTTGTGCATATTGGAGCACATAGGAAGGTCCAGTGCACAAGTCTTGGAGACTGGTTCTTTTGGTGTTTTGGTTTGGGTCTTTCTTAGAGAGCTATAGTGCATCATTGTACTAGTTGAAGGAATCTATATTGAGGATTTTGGTTGTTGGGTTTTCTCCCCCACGAGGGTTTCCCAGGATAATATTTTTGTTCTATTGTATCTGTGATTGTGTATCTTTCAGTGATCCTACTATAGTTGCAATTGGATTAAGTAATTGCAATTGTGTAACTAGAAAATTTAAAATTTCAACATGGTATCATAGCAGGACTGAATAGAATCCAGTTGCGGATCTAGAAGCCTAAAAGGGAGTTTTTTTTCAGTCTAGAGATAGTTGTCAGACAAACCAAGACCATTAGAAGGTAGGATTACTATCGGAACAAATATCGATGAGAAACTAGATGGAGCTGATAACTTCAGGGCCTGGAAGTACAGATTAACTCTCCTTCTTGAAGAACATTAACTAGATAAGTTCATTATAGAAGAGGTTCAAGAACCACAAGGATATGAAGCTAAGGCAAAATATAAGAAAGACATGGTGAGAGAAAAAAGCATTATTGCAGACTCCATTAAGGGCCACCTTATCCATCATATATCATCATTATCTTCTTCAAAGAAAATGATGGACACCTTAACTCATATGTTTGAAGGAAACAACATAAATCAAAGAATGACTCTGAGATCTTAGTTGAAGAATGTGAAAATGTAGAGCTCAGAAACCATTCACTCCTACTTCTCAAGAGTGAATCAAATCAAGGAGCAGATAGAAGCCATTGGTGACTCAGTAGAAGGAGAAGGGATGGTGATGACTACCTTGAATGTCCTCCCAAGGTCATGGGATGCATTCATCCAAGGAATTTGTTCAAGAAATAAGATTCCCAAGTTCAGTAAGATTTGGGAAGATTGTAACCAGGAAGAATCTAGGACAGCTACAAGAGAAGAAAAGATGGCAAATGAAGATCAATCCCTAGTCGCCCACACCAGGAAAGGAAAGAACAAGACGGAGAATTATTTACCTAAGAAGTTTAATATGGGTCAAAGAGACAACTCAAATATCATATGTTATTGTTGTCAAGAATTGAGACACTTTGTTAGGGATTTCCCCCTCATTATGGAAAACTAAGAATAAGAAAGGAAGTAAGAGGCATCGAGCTCACACAGTTGAAGATGATGAGCCTCCCAAGAAGGTTGCAAAGCAAGATGAATCAAGTGATGAGAATTATGTTCTTATCTTAGCCCTCATAGGCATTGTTACTCATGGAAGTGGCACTTAGTTGATAGACAGTGGTGCTTCCAAGCACATGACAGGATATGAAGACTCATTATCTAAAATTATTCATAAATATTCATCTCACAGGGTGAAATTGGGTGATGACTATCACTATCCAATCAAAGGTGTTGGAGAAGCTTCCTACAAGTTAAACTCAGGAAATCCAATGAAGATGAAGGAAGTTCTCTATGTTCCAGTTTTAAAAAAGAATTTTCTCTCAATTTCAGCATTGGACAAGAAAGGATTTAGAGTAGCATTTATTGATGGTCAAATTCTTATATGTTTCAGAGGGAAGACCCTTGATGATTCAGTAGTGATTGGAGTTGAAGAAGGAGGACTCTACAAATTAAAAGAACATTAAAACTCCACAATGGTTCATGATATTGTGAATCCCAGTGAACTCTGGCATAGGATATTTGCTCACCTACATTACAAAGATATTTTGGTTGTGAGAAAAATGGTGACAAGTCTTCTAGAAATCCAAACAGAACCAGATGGTGTGTGTAAAGGATGTGCAGAAGGAAAGAATGTGAAGCGCTCCTTTCCCAATAGTGATAGCAGAGCCAAAGGAGTTTTAGACATCATGCATTCATACGTATGTGGATCGATGTTGGCATCTTCACTAAGTGGGTATGTATATTATGTATCTTTCATTGATGATTACTCACGTAAAACTTGGATTTATTTGTTAAAAGCAAAGAATGAATTTTTTGGCAAATTCAAAGAGTTCAAGGCTCTGGTAGAAAAATTGACAGAGTTGAAGATAAAGACCTTGCGATTAGACAATGGAAGTGAATTTACCTCAAAAGAATTCAAGGAGTATTGCAAGGAAGTTGGGATGAAGAGGGACATTTCTACTCCCTATAACCCTCGGCATAATGGAATAGTTGAAAGGAAGAACTGGACAATCATGGAAGCAGTAAAGGCCATGATCCATGATCAATATCTTCCTATGGATCTGTGGGCAGAAGCAGAGAAAATGGCAATGTACATGCAAAATAAAAGTCCCCATAAGGTGCTTGAAAACAAGACACCCAAGGAAATGTTTTCAGGAGAGAAGCCAAAAGTTGTCCATTTTAGAATATTTGGTTGTCCTATATTTGTTCACGTCCCCAAGGAAAAGAGGACAAAGTTGGACCCTTTCGGACAGAAGGGAATATTTGTTGGTTACAGTGACACATTGAAGGCTTACAAGATATACATTCTCGGTCACTTGAAAGTGGAGATCGGCCGAGATATAACCTTCGATGAGAATGCAGCTTTCAGTAAATCTAAACAGATCCATGCAGAAGAGGCACATGAAGAAGAGAATGAAGTTCTTAAAGTTCTAGACACAGTAGAACCAGAGGAAGTCATTCCAGAGGATCATGACATGGTAGAACCTCAGAAACCAGTTGAGATACCTTCTCGCAAGAGAAGACCAGCTTGGGCACAAGAGATTATCAAAGATGCAGAAAGAATTGGTGCCCCGGAGAAATCGTTCAGGGAAAGTAACAAGATCAAGTCGTATTCCAGCTATGTGGCATGCTTGTGTGACATAATGGATGCAGAACCTTCCAGTTATGAAGAGGTTGTAGAAAATCAAATATGGAAAGATGCCATGGCAGAGGAATACTAGTCATTATGTGGAATGATGCCTGGGATGTGGTTCTCAGGCCAAAGGAAAAAATTGTGGTGAGTTTGAAATGGATCTACAAGATGAAACACACAGCTGATGGAAGTATTGAAAAATATAAGGCAAGATTTGTGGCCCGAGGTTTCTCTCAAAAGGAAGGGATTGGCTATGAAGAAAGTTTTTCTCCCATAGCAAGATATACCTAGATCAGGACTATACTTTCATTGGCCGCTATGATGAAATGGAAGGTGCACCAGATGGATGTAAAGACAGCCTTCTTGAATGGTGAAATAAAAGAGGAAGTTTATGTGGAGCAACCACTTGGATTCAAGACACATGACAGGGAGACTCATGTGTGCAGATAAAAGAAGGATTTACATGGATTGAAGTAGGCACCCAGAGAATGGTATGGTAGGATTGACAATTTTCTGATGAGGTTAGGTTTTACCAAGAGCAATGCAGATCCTAACCTTTACTTTAAGGTTAAGGATGGTGAACCGGTGATTCTATTGTTGTATGTAGATGACCTATTTCTAACAGGTGCGGAAAATCTCATCATTGAATGTAAGAGAAAATTGGCTACAGAATTCGAGATGAAAGATTTAGGAATGATGCACTACTTCTTGGGAGTAGAATTTTGGTAGAGATCAGATGGGATTTTCCTAAATCAAGGAAAGTATGTTGTGGAAATATTGAAGAGGTTCGAGATGTTGGACTCTAAGGCCATTGTTACCCCGATGGTATCAAATCTTAAGTTGTTACAGGATACAACTTCAGAGATTGTGGATTCTACCTTATACAGGAAGATAGTGGGTTCGTTGATGTATTTGGCGAACACAAGACTGAATATATGTTTTTTTGTGAACACCCTGAGTCAGCATTTTGAGCAGCCCAAACAGGTTCACTTGGTTGCAAAAAAGCATGTGTTGAGGTACCTTAAGGGTACTCTAAATCATGGTCTCTGGTATAGATCTGACCATGAGTTTGGATTGTATGGATACTCAGATTCATATTGGGTCGGTAGTATTCCTAACCGGAAGAGCACTTCTGGATATTGTTTCAGTCTTGGCTCCAGTATGGTCTCGTGGAGCAGAAGAAAACAATCATGTGTGGAACTTAGTACAGTTGAAGCTAAGTATGTGGCAGCATGTGCAACGAGCAAAGAAGCAGTATGGATTTGGAAGTCGTTGTCTGGGTTAGTTGGTCTCAGATTGGAGATGACCTGCATTTGGTGTGACAATGAGAGTTGCATGAAGTTGTCAGAGAACCTGGTGTTCCATGACAGGTCGAAGCATATTGAGATCAAATACTACTATATCGGGGATATGTTATAGAGGGGAGTAGTGAGGATCCAATTCGTGACTACCAAGGATCAGGTTGCGGCTGTGTTCACCAAGCCATTTTCGAGGACGAAGTTTGAGTACTTCAGGAACAAGCTTGGTGTGGTCCCTCTTTAGAGGGAGTGACAAATGGAAAAATATCGTCTAGCATGAAAAAGGGTTGGCACTGAGATAAGAGTGCACATGATCAGGTATTGATGCATCGCATGGAGTGGATGTCATGGGGACATGTTGTAGCTATTGAGAGCTACCCACAGACCTTGGTTGCATGGGGTGAAGTCATGTTTCATTATGGATATCTGAGGGTTGGCACTAAGACAAGACTGCACATGATCAACTATTGATGAATCACATGGAGTGAATGTCTTGGGGACATGTTGTAGCTATTGAGAGATACCCACAGACCTTGGTTGCATGGGGTGAAGTCATGTTACACTATGGATATCCGAGGATGTATAGATTTTCATGTTCAATAGTCAATGGATGTGACCTCGTGTGATATCAGACTTGGAGTATGTGTCTGGAAAAAATACCTTCCTAGTTAAGAGGGAGTGTTAATATTTTTGGTGTAACTATGGAAGATATTCTTGTATATTTGTTTTATTCAAACCTTTAAAAGGTTATTATAATTATATTGTACAAGTCCACTCAACAGAAATTATTACATAATTGGCATTTTACTTATTATGGGTTAGTTAGGTGAAGAGTCATGTCTCTTCATGAGACATTGTTGTGTATAAATAGACGATAGGTTCCTCTCATTTGGACACACACTCACACACTTCTCTTGTGGATCTTGGAGTGCATAAGAAGGTCCAGTGCACAAGTCTTGTAGACTGGTTCTTTTGGTGTTTTGGTCTTGGTCTTTCTTGGAGAGCTATAGTGCATCATTGTACTAGTTGAAGAAATCTATATTGAGGATTTTGGTTGCTGGTTTTTCTTCCCCATGAGGGTTTACCGAGATAATATTTGTGTTCTATTGTATCTATGATTGTGTATCTTTCAGTGATCCTACTACAGTTTCTATTGGGTTAAGTAATTGTAATTGTGTAACTAGAAAATTTAAAATTTCAGCACCCTTAAGGTATCTCATCACGTGCTTTGCAGCTACAAGGTGAACATGTTTGGGCTCTACCAGATACTGCCTCAAGGTGTTCACAACAAAGCATATGTATGGCATGGTATTCGTTAGATACATCAACGAACCAATAATTTGTTTGTATAGAGTAGCATCAACCAATTTTGATGAAGTATCAACTAGGAGCTTCAACTTTGTTTCCATGGGTGTGTTCATGGATTTACATTCCAACATATCAAACCTCTTCAGTATTTCAACTGCATACNTTAGGCCTAGTTCTTTCATCTGAAACTCTGCAGCAAGCTTCTTATTACAATATGTGATGAGATTTTCTTCTTCCATCAAGAATAAATCATCTACACATAGTAATAATATCACGGGCTCATCAGTCATAACCTTGAAGTAAAGGTTAGAATCATTTTTACTCTTGGTAAAGCCCAAGCTCGTCAAGAAGCTATCAATTCTGCCATACCAAGCTCTAGGAGCTTGTTTCAACCCGTACAGAGCTTTCTTTAATCTACAGACATGAGTCTTTCTATCTTCAACTTCAAACCCTTGGGGTTGTTCTATATACACTGCTTCTTCAATAACACCATTTAAGAAGGTTGTTTTCACATCAATCTGGTGTAACTTCCACTTCATCTTGGTTGAAAGAGCTATGATGATTGAGATAGAAGTGTATCTGGCTACAGTAGAAAACATATCTTCATAATCAATGCCTTCCTTTTGATAAAACCCATGAGCTACAAATCTTGCTTTATGTTTTTCAATACTTTCGTTTGCAACATGTTTTATCTTGTATATCCATTTGGAAGATACCACATCTTTGTTCTTCGGTCTGAGAACTATTTCCCATACATCATTCTTTATAATGGATTGGTATTCTTATGCCATGGCATCCACCCATTCTATCTTCTGAATGGATTCTTCAAATCAATTAGGTTCCTTTTCTATGGCATCAGTCATCAAGACCATATAATTGGAGAATGGCTTAGGTTTCTTGCTTTGTCTCATGGTTCCTTCTGGGGCACCATACTTCTCTCCATCTTGAATAAGTTCCCTTTCCCAAGTTGACTTTCTCTTATGAGAGATCATCATCTGGGGAGGTTCTTGAGATTCTATCATATCATGCTCTTTTGGAATCTCATCATCAGGGGTAATTGTGACTTCCTTCACTCGTTCTGCAACTTTGGGAGCTACAGGGTCTTCTACATATACTTCTTCAAGCTGGAATCTCCTTGATCTCATGAGTGTTGCATATTCATCAAAGGTTAAATCTCTGCTTATCTCAATATGATGGTAACCTGGTATGTAAATTATGAAGGCCTTAGAGACCTCAAAGTATCCAACAAATATTACATTCTTTCCTGAAGGGTTGAACTTAGTTCTCCTTTCTTTTGGAATGTGTACAAACACTGGACAACCAAATATATTAAGATGGCTTACTTATGGCTTCTTTCTGGAGAAAATTTCTTCGGGGGTTTTGAATCCAAGTGCACTATGGGATAATATGTTTTGAACATAGACTTTTGTTCTTGCTGCTTCGGCCCATAGGTGCATTGGAAGATCTTGATCGTGGATCATAGTCTTCACTGCTTCCATTAGTTTTCTATTCTTTCTTTCTGCTACACCATTTTGCTGAGGATTATAGGGAGTGGTGAGCTCCCTATTAATCCCATCATCTCTGCAAAAGCTTAAAAATTATTTTGAGGTGTATTATCCTCCATTATCTGACCTGAGTATCTTGATTTTTATTTCAGAGATATTTTCTATCAAGGCTCTGAATTCCTTGAATTTTCCCAATACTTCATCTTTTGATTTCAAGAAATAAACCCAAGTCTTGTGAGAATAATCATCAATAAATGACACATAGTATGCATACCCACTAAGAGATGTTGATGGCATTAGACCACATAAATCTAAGTGGATGAGCTCCAAGATTCCTTCTTATTTGTTGTCACTCTTTGGGAAAGGATTATTTATGTTCTTTCCTTGTGCACATCCCTTGCACACACCTTCATGATCAATCTTGAATTTTGGTAGACATGTAACTACCTTGCTTACATATGGTAAGGCTTTGTAGTAGATGTGAGCTATTCTTCTATGTCAAAGTTCACATTGACTCTCAGTGGAGTGAGTCAAGGTTGCATCTGAGTGACCTTTTAACTTATACAAGCCACCTTCTTCTATTCCAATGACAATTTCATCTTCTATGGTTTTTCCTTTAGGCCACATAAGAAATTCACCATCTATGAAGGAAACCCTGAAACCTTTCTTATCTAAAGCTAAGATAGAAAGTAAGTTCATTTTCAAACCTGGTGCATATAGTACATCCTTCATTTTCATCGAGGTCTGTGAATCAAGTTTGTAGGTGGATTCTCCCACTCCTTTGATAGGGTACCGATAATCATCTCCGAGTGTAACTTTCTGGGGAAATTTATTTTTTGTAAGGCTAGAGAGAATGTCTATATGACCTGTCATGTTCTTAGAAGCACCACTATCTATGAGCCAAGTATCTTCTCCAGGTGTCACAGATCTTGAGAGAACAGAGAATAAAACATAGTCTTCAATCTTTTCTTTAATCATCTTTGTGGGTGGCGCATCATCTTCAACTGCATGGGCATGATGTCTTTTTTATTCCTCTTCTTGTATTATTCCCTTCTTTCAGGACATTCTTAGCAATGTGTCTCATATTATCACAATGATAGCATTGATAAGAGGAGAAATCTTTTTCTCTTCTTTGACCCTTCTGATATTTATGGAATCTCTTTGGAGGGTGAGATTCTTTATGGAAGTGGGTGAATCTCTTTGGGGAGTGATATTCCTTATGAAGGTGGGTCACTTTTTTGAAATGGGACCTTTTATTTCCTCCTTTAGCATGAGCATCTAGGGCTTGATCTTCATCCCTTAATAGTACTGCTTCTCGGTTGGCTACTCTTGCTTCTTCTTGAACACATTATTTCCAAAGACTATCAAATTGGATTTTCTCCTTTCTTTCACAGATAGTTTAGATGAAGGCATCTCAAGGTCTTTTGATACCATTAAGAGTTTTCATTATGAATTCATATTCATCTAGGTTGCCTCCAATTGCTTCTAGTTGTTCCTTGAATTGAGAAACCCTAGAGAAATAGTCATGAACGGTTTCTCCTTTCTGCATCTTTGTATTCTTGAGTTGGGTTCTCAGATTCATCTTCCGGATGATATTCCTTCCTTCATACATTCTGGTTAGGGCATCAAACATCTCTTTTGCAGTATTCTTAGAAGACACTTGAGGGATCAAGTGGTCTTTAATAGAGTCTGCAATGATTCTTTTGGTCATAATCATATCCTTCTGGTACTTTGCTTTGGCTGCATCTTCTTCGGGTTCCGGTACATTTTCCTCTATGAATTTTACAAGGTCATTCTCTTCAAGAATGAGTGCAATCCTATATTTCTAGGCAAGAAAGTTTTCCACACCTTCTAACTTGTCAACAAACTTGGTGCTTGCAGACATCTTGACCTGGAGCTGGGAAAATGACCAAAAAATGAAAGTGCTCAGAAAATGAATATGAACTTACCAGGAGGTGCGTTGGGCTGAGGTGAGTAGGCTGGAGATGTCAGATTTCAAAAATTTCAAGTTTTACCCCTTGAAAATGGACCTACGCAAATTTGGACTCATACTTCTAGTATTGGTTCTGGTTTTCTGGTTTCCTGGTTTTTTGGTTTTCTGATACCAGTGAAAACTAGGGTTTCACTTTTCAGAGGCTCTGGCCACTGAAAAAGGTGTGATCAAGCTGCCAATGAGTTCGCTATGCTAGGGTGCACTTCCCTATATGGTTTTTAGTCAGAAATTCCCTTCTAATAAAAATCCCTAATTTTCTTGTACGGCAACAATGACATTTTTTGTTACCTAGTTAAAGGTGCTCTATTCAATTTAGCTCTAAAACCGTGTTAAATTTAGAGCTTATATTAAGTTCTTTTCAATTTACTAGACAATAATAGCATAAACAGGATCACTGAGAGAAACACAATCACAAGGTACACAACCTTTTATCTTGGGAAACCCTCATGGTGGAGAAAACCCAACAAAAACTTCCTTAATATAGATTGCCAATACAATGCCAAGATAAAAGACCAAACCACCAAGAATACCAAGACTGAGCAATGCGGCTCTCTCTCCTTCTTCTAGCAACTGTAGCTACCTCCAAAAGATGCACACTTGTTGAGTGAATGAGTGAGTGAGAGAATGAGGCATCATCCTCTCTTTTTTAACCACTTCTTCAACTAGTGGTTAAAACCACTTTAATTAGCCCTAGGGGTCGACTTTACAAAAAACACCATGTAACTATGATTTGACCAATCCACAAAAGGGGATTTGGTATTACACAAAGTCCGACATGATCAATCCACAAAAGGGCATTTGATCTATAATATAATATCTCAATTATAATTAGAATATTCTTCGTAGTTACAATATTTCAACAAGATCAAATTGATTTATGTGCTCTTTTTTTATTGGTAAACATAGGTCGATCAACCATCATCAAGCTAGAATGATGTCATGTGTAGGCTTTAGGCATTGCAGGAATGTGGTCCTCAGTCACCTTAATGAATTGATGTTCACGTTATTACTTGCATTCATTGGCATTCCCTTTGCGGAAAGAACAACCGTATACGTAGTTGCAGAGTTGAGATGACATAGATATACTTTGAATAATGATGGGTCAATCTCTGAATGGAGGTATGGTGATGATAAGCCCTTATAATAAGCCCCTACATTAAGGCCACTTAAGGGGAAGACCTAGATAATCTATGCAAGCCTAAAGGTGATCTTCAGTAAGCTCTTTTGATGATGATAAGGCAAAAATAGAAAAAAGTGCAATGCACAAAATTAATGAAAATGATTGGTGAACAAGAGAAACTGAAGGGACTCAGCTAAGCTCTTAGTACTTCTCATCCCTCTTCTTACATACATGTCATCTTGGATTTATTATGCGATATTAAATCAAAGGACATAGAAAAAACAATAAAAGTGAATGACATTAATTGGAAAAGTCAGTTATTTGAAATGTTGGTCTGGATTTATAGTGTCTTCCCTTCGCTTGGTTGTCCTTCACCCCCAATCGACATTGGTAGTTTCCTTGATTCCTTGGAAACTCTTGCAGTATGGATGGATTTTATATTGTAGAAAGAGATGTTATGGATGGTAGAGATTGTCAAACTACACAAAGTAGGAGTAGAGGTGTTAAATCCAACCAAGAAACCCCAACCAAGCAAGATTCCTAGGAAATTTTTTGATAAAAGTAAGTCTGAATTTTTCTTTCAAGCCATGTTTGTAATAGTAAATTTGAGAGCCATGTTTGTAATAGTAAATTTGATATTTTATGTTGCTTTGCATATCGTTGGTTCTACATGTTCTTCAAAATGAAGCAATTGTTTAATATGTGAGTTGTAAAATATGCTCAGTTTCTTCTCTTGTTTGCCCCTTATTCCTTTGGTGGGCATTTCTTGTGCTTCATTTTTAGCATGCCATAACTATGGTGATTTTATCTCTCGGGTCTTTGTCCTTGGTAATCCCAGTGCTCCATTTTTAGTATTCCATAGCTATGGTACTATGGTGATTTTAGCTCGAGTTTTTGTCCCTAGTATTCCCAGTGTTGGGAGCAACTCGCAGAATTCCAATAGTAGCCACGGAAGAAAATTCAATAGTAGTACAACAAACCTTGCAGGTTTCGTTCGAACCCCACACTATCATGTTATAATGAAGGGTAGCAAAAAGCAACGATTGGGTTGTTGTTAGGTAAACTACTATAATGTGTACTTGTTTGTTAGTGCCCACCTCTCCCAACCTCAATCCTAAGGCGAGTTGGCACTCCCTCTATCTACCAAATAATGAGAATTTTAATCGACCTTAATCCCCGATAGTTGGCGAGTTAACACCTTTACTGCTCCACCTGAGCAACTAACCCCGATATTTCCTTGTCTTTCCCTTGCTTTGCTTTCATATCACGAGGTGGAGGGACCAAGGGGGTAAGTGGAATGGTTGTATGAGTGCGCTCTACTTGGATGCATGCAGGTAGCCATGACTACAACAACCATAGACTGTAGCATCCCTTAACTGCAGTTCCAGGGTGAAAAGGTCTGTCAAGGTTAGAGTCAAGGTCAGAGAATCATAGACTGCAATGTCCCTTGACTACAGTGCCATGGTAGGCCAATGAATAATTTAGAAAGTAATTATTTTTAAATTGATTTAAAATTCTGACAAATATGGAAAAATAATTGACATACACCATGAAATTATGTCTCATCCAAGGTCTCTTAAACCAATTAAAAAAATGCTAAAAAAAAATTGAAAATTGTAAAAACAGTTTTTAATTTTGAGAATATTAAAATTAATTACACATTTTATCAAACCTAGTAAATATTTAGTAAATGTTTTGCAAAATAGACTGAGAAATTTGAGGGTTAGTTTACATCTTACCGATTACTATATTACCTTCTTTGACAAGTACTAATAACATGATTTATACCAAAATGTATCCATCTATCTTCGTTGGAGATATCATTTTAGCGTCAATTGACACTTACCCCCTTTGCCTAATACAATGTTGAAATATAGTACACCACGATTTGACATGTATTTCTCCTTTTAATAACAAGTCAGATGCAATCTTGTTTAGAAAGGTCCCTATTGTGTTGTTTTTATCTTCATATTCAGCTTTAACATTCATTTACATTGAATTTTGATTCAAAATCCTAAAGAAATGGGAATGTAAATATATCAGCAACTAAAACACAGTTTGACTATTTGGTTGAGCGGATCTTCCCAATTATGTCATATTATTCTTAGTATGTGGTTAGCCATGATCATTTGAAAAGGATCATAAGGGTTGACTACAATACTATGGAGTTTGGTTGCATGGTGAAATTCCCTTCTTCATTGGTAGGAAGATCAGCTAAAACAAATGTTTTTATCTATTGTAGACAAATTCACACTATAGTTATTGCATGGAAATTAAAGTGATTGTCCATGGAGCTTTCACATAGATTGTAGAGGAAAGGAAAGATTGCATCTAATAATATATCTAAACTACCCTATATTTTGTAGAGCCGCCCTTGTGTCTATAGGTTTGTAATCCCCCACATTAATGTTTTTTCTTAACAAAGTAATATTTTTATTCAAAACAGATTGTGCAATTGTAGTTAGGATGCCCCTCAATAAACATAATCTACCAAATTATGTGAAATGTTGAACCTTTGTAGCTAAATCCATCCTGTATAGTTTAGTAACTTTATCCATGCTTTAGCCTCCAACCATCTTTGATGACAAGTTTCAAATATACCTCGCTCAGAATTAACAATATCAAATTCAATGCCTCATTGACAAAAATTAGTAGTGGAAAGAAAGAGTGCAATTTTTGGATCAACAATTCATATCTAAACAGTAGCATTGAAACTAGTTTACCCGGTGAATGGTAAGGGGATCAATAGTGAAACGGCCAACTAACCAAGGTTCAATTTCCTTGGAGTCACATATAAGCACTTATGGCTAGGGACAACTTCAAGGATATTTTAATGAAATCATATTTTTTAAATGAAAGTTGGTTATGTTCAATAGTTTTCCTTATATTGATGTTTTGCTTTATCTTCTTGCAAGTTGTAATGTTTCTCAAATTAAAAAAAATGTTCTTCTAAAATAATTATTTAATAAAAATATTTGAGTCCTAAGATATTATTTCCAAAAATACATAAGTTTAATCTTTGGTTATGATTTTATAAAAATATTTTAGTCCTCAAATATTATTTCCAAAAATGCATAAGTTTAATCTTGGTTATGAATTATTATTTGAGAAATCATATCCTAAACAGGTGGTTTTGTGAGTCAATCATACTTTAGCAATGATTGTTCTATCAATTTGCATGCACATATAAACAAATATTGCTAGATTGCTTTTGAGTTAGTCTGACCCAATTTTGAATGCATTATCCATCTTCACTTTATGGTTTGAAGGCTTTGTATATTTTGCCATGGGTTAGATTTTTTGGACATGGTTTGCAATGGTCATTATGTAACTGTGGTCCTTACTGACTTGAGGCTTGCATTCTAGAAGTAGCTTCATGGAGAGTGTGCAAACAATAAAAGGACATTAATATTGATGAATCTTGAATCATTGATCATCTCATATAAATAACAATGCTTTATATATAATTTGTATTAACATGTAAATAAATATTGATAGATTTTGGCTTTGTGACCAGACTTGAAAAGAAATAGAGTAGACTTTTGTGATGTTTTTATCTCATGATCAAATAATGACTATGTATAGATCAATGATCAATGAATTAGTATGTGACTCAAACTTTTCATGATCATACTGACCTCGGTCTCTAAGACATCCTACAAATCAACAACCAACAATTTCTTATGATTGTTTTAAATACTAAAGTGATAATCCCCAAAGTGAACAATAATGGAGGTCATGTCCATCTAACATAAACTAACCCAACTAATCCAGTTATCCCCATGGTAAATGTCTCCAAACGGCAATCTTATTTGATTCATACTACCATGGGTTATTAGTTATGATGTGTCAAACTTTGGCAAACATCTACCCCACCTATGTCATTGATTCTTCTATGATCTTCATGGAAACATCCTCAAGCATGGAAAGAATCAAGGGGTATTGTATCTAAAGGAAAAATGTAGTTTCCATTCAAGGTGTTTTCCCAAACAACATTCAAACTAATAGATCTAGAACAACACTTCGTCAAATACTACTTAATGACAAGACAATCTAAGGATTCTACCAAAAATATAAATCTACATAGTATGTCTTCTTCAAACCCATTGATGTGTAAATAAGATTTGTGGTATGTGGATAGGCCTTTAGTCTCTAGGAGTTGAATAAAAATTTATTTCACTCCCCATAATATAATATGTAGAAATAAGGCCCAAGTTCTTTTCGGCATCAACCAATACTTTCAAATATTTTTTTTCATCATCAGCGAATACTTTCAAATATTTGGATGCATGCAAAATGCTAAAACACTTTGCCATATGACCAATGTGACCAGGATGCCCCCCAAAAAAATTCATGCTTATGGTCTGATAGAACAATAGTTGTCCCTTCTCTAATCAAAGGTATTCTAACTTACAAGTTTGCATCTTGACAACTTGAGATATATTAGACCTCCAATCTTTTGGAAAAATATGGCATGGGATCACCAAGATAAGTGGTATTTGACTTCTCAATACTAGATTATTTTTGTTTCTTTGAAGACTGAAGTTTGGTTGTGGATGATATTAGATAGGATGGGATAATTTTGTTTTTAGGAGCTACTTGGTGGAAACTCAAGATTTCTCAAAATATTCCTATAGTTGCAAACTTTTGTCTAGACAACATGGTTTAACACATTTTGGAAGACTATATTGATAAATGAGGGTATTTATAGTGTTAATAGTCTGATATCACTTTGTGACGCATTCTTTTTTTCAAGGAAAACCTCATGGAAAAATCCGAAAGATGCTTCCCCAAATTTATGGGTGGAATCCCTAGTAAACATGTTAGTGTAGAATATTGTACTTAATGCAGGGGATTCAAACCGTGCATTTGTTGGCACATAATTATCCAAATGCTCAACATCATTGGTGACAACTAGTTGAGTTGAGCCCATGGGCTCTCCATGACACATTCTATCTCATGACTATACTACATATTTTTTTACACCTTGAGGTATCCTACTAATTGATATTTTTTCATTCATAATTTTAATTTTTTAATTTTTTTTTAAACAGTTTGCATTTCATTATTACCTTTCCATATTTTGTGATTTATTTTGTTACTTTGGAATGTTCTTATAAACAACTATAGGGTTAAATGAATCTGCACTCTTTTGGGGTTAGTATGTTTTAGAAGGAAATTTTAGGTTTATTTTCTAACATGGTTGGAGAAAGTTTTGTATAGTTCAATAATTTATAGGATTGGTTGATCAAGTGGGAAAGAGTTTTAAGTAGTTTCAATTTGTTTTTGCAAGAGGGCTAGTGGAGGAAGAGGATTTATTAGCAGTGTAAGAGAGATTAAAGTTCAACTCCATCGTCACAAGTTCAAGCTTTGTTCAAATATTTAGAACATTGTAACATATATTTTTCAACACTAAAGCCTTTTATTAGAGATGCCCATTAGAATGGAAGTGCTACATATGGAATAGAAATCAATTTTGTAAAGAAAGAAACAAGAATTACAACCCAATATATTATTTTCCATATTAAGGGTTGGCAATATTTCTTCCTATCTCTTGTAAGCACAAATTTTCTACTTTTTCAAGCTAAAAAACAAAACAAAACAAAAAATTATATTCATATAATGATGAGTATACATGTTTTGGTCCGCGGAGGGACTTTCAAAAACCATATTGGTGACCAAAAATTCATTGACTGCCTTTCTTTACTATATTACCTATATGTGCCAAGTACTTATCTATTCTAACATATTGCATTCTTAGATCCAAAAAAACACTTTAAAGCTTATCTTCAGATTCATTGTCCCTTGTTTGATTTAGAAGTGAAAAAAATTGGCATCGCAAATTTTACCTTCGAAGAATTCTTACATAATAAAAGAACCAGGATCCAACTCCAACACTTCTTTGGAAAGATTGTCTGCTATGGCACACAAATCTTCTACTTGCTAACCATTTCCTTGGATTGACTAGAGCAACAAACATAGTGTCAATTTGCTATATTATCTTTGGATCTTATCTCGAAAAGGATATTGAAATGTAAGAACATTTCTTTAATGAGTGGGTAGTGGATGTGCCTAAATGACTTGTTATGACTGAGAGACCCTTTGATTTCTAGTTTTACATATGGTTATCTTGAAATTTGGTTTTCTCTTCTTAACTGCTCTGGTACATTGATTAATATGGTGTTCAAATCTTCATGGCAAGTGTGATCATTAATAATCATTAGTATGCACAAATTTTGCAATGTGACCAACAATATAGATTTGGCAAATTTCTCGGTAAATTTGTTCATGTTCAGAATGACACAAAAATCATATTTAGATGTTTCTATTGTTTTATGTGAGTAGTTATGCATTCAGAATTATGTGTCAAAAAGATTTTTTGATTACACATGTAATACAATCTAATTTGCTTTATATTCATAAGAGAGCTAGCTAAAGAATTAAAATTCAAATTTATGAATTAATGAAGTAAACAATAACGTTTTTTAATATAGAAATAATGACTCAAGACTAAATATAATGGTAAAATTATACATGTGCTTTTGGTGAAAGCCCAATTATCAAATACTTAGTAGAAGGACCACTAAAAATTTATAACAAATGTACAATCTACCACAAATTAATTATCAAATACTTAGTAGAAGGACCACTAAAAATCTACCACAAATGTACAATCTACCACAAATGTAGCGTATGCTTATTCCCATAAGTATTCACGTAAAGATTGAAAAGTTGGTGAGATATCTAATTCATTTGAATTTGATAAGCATCTTTGTTGTAAATGTTCATTAAAGTACAAGTCCTATTTTTTATTTCTTTTAAATAAAAGGTTTATGGGAGACATATGTAAATTTTCTTTTTATTTTTTTTTATAGTGTAGTCTAAACATTCTACTTTTTGACAATTTTTTTGGTAATTTTTTTCTTTTAATTTTTCTCAAATTTTGGTGAGAAATGGTTAGATCTGTAAATTTGAGTGATTAAGTTTGTATAATCCAAGTGCTTTTGGGATTTTTCAGCATGTTGAATCCATTTATACATTCAAAAATGCAATTTAAACAATATAAAATAGTGATTTTGTCTAGATTTACATTACATCGCCAAACTCTCCAACCAAAAAACCCAAAAAATAAAACTTTTAGTAAACACCCTTCTTTATTGTTTTGCATTACTTACAACCTTTATTGTTTCTTTATTTCTTCTTTTATTTCTTGGTTGACTTCAACCATTCAAAGATAGCCATATAAGAAGAGAAAACATTGCCAAGAGAAACTAGTATGTGTTTATCTGTGAATTATATGCAAACCCTTGCAGGGTCAATTGCTTGACGCTTTTTATGCTGACTATGTGGAGCTGCCTTAATGAGATAAAAAAACTTAGGACCAAAGTTATTATCCAAGCCATGCGTAATATAGACATTATACATTGCATGAGAAAGCCATGGGTTGTCAAGTGTTTTATGTGCCTATGGTTTAGCCTATATGTAGACATCTCTATAAGCAAGCTTATGACTAAGTTTTGCATAAAGTTTAAGTGTTGTGGGAAGAAAGGTGGTATGTCTACTTGTAAGCGAGTCTATTAGAGACAAATCGATTGGAAAGGATTGGGGTATTCATGGGATGGATTTCCAATTATTTAAAGTAATCAGTTGTACAATGTGTACATTTGACTTCTACAATGAATTCTATAGGATGGTCATGATACAAATGTTAACTACATGTGAAGTTTTGTATATATATATGGCATTGCAAAGGTGCTTAGGCATGTTTATATGGATGCAATATTTTTTTATGACTTTTATACATGGTATCTTCTAAGTTATGAGGAGACTAAAGAGAACAAAAATGGAGTAAAAATGGAAAGCTTTTTTGAAACCTAGGATGAGGTGGCTTATCACATCTTGGAGTATATTACATGTGTAGGTAGGTTGAGCATGTTGTATTCCTAACACTTTAGATTCATTCATCAATTAAATAATCTATTTTACTAGAAGCTTGAGGATCTCATTAGCAGCCATATAGCTCTAACATCTAACATAGAGCTAATGGCCATCCTAGAGGAGAAACAAAGCAAGGTGATTGCCCATTTTGACGAATATAAAATCAAAATTTCAAGGGAAGGTGCACTATGAGCTTCCCAAGCCAAATGGAGTGGAATTCTTCTTGATCTTCAGAGGATAGAGCCTCACTCCTCTCAAAGTTTACAAGATGCATGTTTAGGGCTCAACTATGCAAGAAATATTTGAGGAGAATCAAGCTCAAATGGATTGGGCTAAGATTCAATCCTCCTCTCCTGCTACATCCCACTCCTACAAGAGAGCTAGATGAGGAAAGGGAGAAGGAGGAATGGAAGAGAATAGAATAGGATGCATGGTATCATGGAAAGGGTTCCATTACCCATTTTGTGCCCTATGGCCTCATGCAAGCATGTGGGGAACAACAAGAATGAGGTATCAAAAGAGGCAAGGTGGACAACAGGATGAATAGGTATCATTTTTTATTGCACAAGGGTGATGATGGACCTCCAAATTGTGGAACTTTGAGGCCCATTTTGTAGATAATTTGACCCTTTCATATGAACTAAGACCTGTTATGCTCATGAAAGAATATGATTAATATAAACTTCTTTGGATTTGTGCATTGATTATGGTGAAATGATTAAATGTTGATTATGTGATATGGCTTGGTTTAGTTTGTGATTTTGATGAACTTATTCATTCTTAAGGTTGTACTAATCATTTTCTCAAGTAGGTCTAATACTAAGGATGGTATCCATCAAATTGCACTTGAGATGAAAGGGGGAACATGCCCCCCCTTCAACCTCTAATTGAGCCAAGCATTTAATCACCCAAGGCACTCAACCAACAATATTTTAACTCAATTTTCTAGTTGAGGGAGTTCGAAATAAGGAGAGAATTTGATCCTTGAAACAAGGATCCTTAATTCTGGGGATCCTAGTGATCCAGGTGGATATCGGGGGCCACCCACCTTTTCCAAATGGCTCAAAATAGTTTTCTAGCCATTTTGGCAATTTACTATTTTTAGCAGGTTTTCACTTCCGGGGCCATTTTGAGGGACTAAATGAAGTTTTTTCGAGATCGAGGTTCTCAATGATAGCCGAAGGCATTATTGATCCTCCAAAATGAATCTCCTCGACGATACCTTTCCAACGAGCTATCGCACGCCTAAAACGGAGATCGTATGCAAAAGTTACGACCCCGGGAAGTTGATGCACCAACTTACCCAAACGGGGCCCACATGACTTTTGGCGCTTCATCTCCTAGGGTTAGGTTTTTGGATGTCT
>JASDQU010738917.1:72080-99039 GCA_032191745.1 Picea mariana
TAAGTTCATTTCATGATATAAAAATGTAGCATTTAGTAATGGAAGCTATATAAAGATAAAATAGGACAATGTTGCAAACAACCTTGCTAGCTAATCAAAATTTACAAAAATAAAGGAAGATTAAAAGGTTTGTATTGACAAAAAAAATCTTTGAAAATAAGGTTAATCACTTAATTCAATTGGCTCCTCTACAGAATAGCCATAAGCCCCAACTTAGAGACTTTTAAGAAGAAGTATATTCTCGCATATCGTACTCTTAAAGATCTAGATGTATAAAATCATTCGATCAACTTTATTTTCAAGTGCAGTAACAGAAGAGGTGGTCGAATGAAGATGTGGTCTACTTGTATCTACCTTTTTAGAGGGACCATAAGAGTTGCTTTCTCTTACCTACTTATGAGGTTGCTCAAGTTTCCTCTTGGAGTAGCTCTCAATAGAATGGTAGTGCTTGGAACAAGAGCAAGATTCATGGGTTCATATGTTGCATGCTCTCCATCTATAGTCGATATTGGTGTCATTGAATAAGAGAAATCTATCCTAATGGCACCTAGTATTTTAGACCTGCTACTGCCATCAACTAGGTGCAATCATCAATATTGATCAATGTGGTAATTGACAAACTTAAATTCAAATTTACAAATAGAACTTGGAAGTATGGAGGAGTCGGTCCAGATTCTTTTCTTTAAAAAAGATAACTAGATGGTTATGGGCAATTGTGAGGAGATTGTGACAAAATCCATATATGTGTCTATGGCTATCTTGCAATACCTTTTGACCTCTAAGGAATCTAAAGCAGAGAATTAACATTTGTGAAACAATCTAGTCATAATCTAATAACATCATTGATTTAGTTTATTGGACCATATGGCAGTCTTGATTGAAGTTCACTCTGGCTGATATGGACAAGATGTTGTAGATAAGTAAGCACGACTTAATGACTCCATGTCCCAATGAAACATGGAACTTGGTCTACGATTTTTTTGACACCTTGCAGGGAGGTATCATCCCCATGTAGGATCTATATGTTGTAAGTCCATAGGATTTTCATGAAAAATGGTGATGTGACAATCTTAGGATACGAGATATGTGGCCTCGCTCAATTCTAAACATAGGATGATATAATGATTAATATTAAGTACTACATCGTACCTCAAATCATTTTGAAGTTGGTGGTGATGAATGCTTAAATGTGAAATCAAAACATTAATAAAATGTCAAAGGATTGATAGTTAAATCAAAGGATGATTGAGTGACTATGGTTAATCCATGATCTATAGTTCAGAAGCACCGTGGTGGGAAAACAAACATATGTTTAACAAGTAGCCTGCCATCCACAATGGTAAATTTCTATGGCACATGGAACAATGATATTGTATGCAGATCTCCATAATTGGTTTTTAAAACTAAGAGAGTTTCCTCTATAATGGTATTCAACTCGAAGGTAATTTTTGTGGTATTTAATGAAATTTGCTTGAGAAAAATCCATGGTCCTTTTAGCCATAATTAAGGACGAATAGGAAGGCGATGGTTGGTATGTTAGTAGGGCAGTGACCATTATGGACAATTATAATTGGTAAAAAGGTCTTGCAAGTCATGAAGTCTATTTATTTTGATCATTGAATGGTATAAAGCTCCATTAAAGTCACAATGTCAAGTTTGTTGAAGATTTGGTCTAGAGTTTAAAGCTTGTCAACTACAACATTATTTGGAAAGTTAATTCTAATGGGTAAGTCTTATTTTTGTTCTTGAATTTGCTTTCAAATTTCCTATATATTATCCTTTAATTTTCATGGCTCACACAAAGAAACCTATTACCCATGTCAAGACCTTCATGTCGTCCTCTGAGTTTGATAGCTTTATTGACATTAAGCATGATATATATGATCCATACATCACCATAGACACTCCCTACAAACTTCGATGGGACACAATTGGAAAATATCAAGTTTCTCGAGATTGAATTCCTGGTTTGAATAGTGACTTGGCAAAAGTTGTCATCCTTGGAACCTATCATTTTCTCAAATCTATTTCCCTTTATGCCACAATTTATAATCCTTCTCGATGATTAGTCATGTCTTTTATTGGTTCTTAAGCGATTATTTCAACCACTTCTAAAGCAATTTCCAAAATGCTCATGTTTCCTAAGAATTCTACTCCATTAAATGATAATACTTTGGCCTTTGAATTCAAATCCTAATCTCCCACAGACATAAAAGTCCTATCAATCCAATGCCTTTTAGCCATAACCAACCTCTCTAAAATTATCCTTCCCTTTAGAGCCTTCATCTTCCCAAGACCCTCGAGAGAAGCTATTTCCATGATGTGTATAATCTCGAGGTCTGGCGATGACAACACAGTCGATGGGAATATGCTAAGAACAATGGAGAAAATTTTCCCACCTTCAAAATCACCTTCTATGAAATACAATAATGTTGAATATCTTTATGAGGATTTTCATAATTAATTGATTGATTTTCCCATATACATATACTCTAGATACTAGTCTTGTTTGATTTACCTTCTTTTGTACTTGCATACCTCTAATTTTGAACATATGAATTTGAAAAATCTTAATCAAGAGTTAAACCCTCATCCCGTGACTAAATGGATACCCTTAGCGGGACAACATGCTCAAATTGAAGGGTTGAAAACATTTATTGACAAATTTATGTATAAAGTCCATATAGTCTTCCATGGAGAATACCCTCCTAGAATCTTCTTAGAATGTCAAGGAAATTGCTCCAATTAAGCTTAGATACCAAAGTAGGAGATTAGTATACTTAAGAAGATCGTACCATTGTCACAATTTATGGGGCTAAGGTCCAACCATGTCTTTTACTAGTCTATCTTATTTCATGAATATTTGCATTGGAATACATCAGACATAGATTGAATTTAGATTAGCTGCATTTTGTTCCTAGTCATCAAAAGACCTTCTCTACATTCCCTATTGAAGTTTTTTCTTTCCTTGTTACAAAATGTTGGATCCTTAAAGTTTAAATTAGGTGAGGTGTGGAAATATGATCCTCACCATGTGATTTCTAACTTGAGGATTTCAATTAAATATGAGCCATATGTTCATCATACAAATCTTGAAATGGAAAAATTAGTTGAGAGATAAAGTTGGATTAAAGTTTGAGAAATCTTGCAAGAGTAGCACGTGTAGTTTGAGAAGGCACCATAAGTAAAATATGAATCAATTCAGATCCCAATTAAACAAAAAAATGAGGTTCCTAAAGTTATCATGATAAAATGTGACCAATCCATGAGAAGTGGAGTTGGTTGCAAGGTTAATACCTTTCATCGTTGTTGATGTAAACAAGGATGGGTCAATGGAAGAAACAATGTTACTAATTCATACTTCTCATAAGCAAGAGTCGAAAAATAAATGAATGGAATAAGAAGAATCAAATGAACCTATTCGAGAAGAATTTATCAATCATGTTTAGAAGAAAGCAAGATTGGAGGATTTGATAATAGAAATCAAGGTAGAGGAAAATCAAGATATTTCAAAGGTAACTTCCTATTATGATTTAAACGTCAATGATAAAAAATATAGAGTGGACGAAGACACTTTGTTTTTGGAGGAAATTTTCAAGAAGCAAGCTCTATGGTTCTTATGATGATGGTGTGTTATTCCCCCAAGAACTTCTAAATTAGAAGCTGTTATGAAATAATCTAATATTGAATATGGGGCATTTGAGATCAAGGTTGAAGAAAGTTTAACATAAACTAATTTAGACATATTCTCTAAGATAGCCAAGGTTAAAAAGCAATCTCAAGAATCCAAGAAGTATGAATATCCTCAAACTTTCCCCAAGGGACTAATAACTCCAATGTTTTTAATTGTAATGGACCATAAGAAAAGTGAGTTTGATGCAATATCCCTTTGACCTAGGCTAGTTAGGGATAAATTTGGAATCATGACACATGAATATGATACCACTAAAATTCATATTGATTTGAAGCAAATGCAAGTCATTGACAAAGTGGAATGGCATGGATAGATTTTTTTTGTTTGTTTGTTAGTTTGTCTGTGACATGTGGGACTAACCCGTGGCTAAGAAACCATGACTCGGGGGCATCTAAGCCGTCAAAATCACCCGGGGATCGCACCCAGCCTGAGCCACACCAACCCTTAACATGGCTGGATTTTTTGTCCCCGCAAGTTTTGAACCGATGACTTTAACATCACGGAGCGCCTTAACAACACACTCTGTCACCGACTGTCCTACACCTCGGGGACAATGGCATGGATAGATTGGTGACATGGTATCTAAGGATTTAATTCAGGCAATTGTAGATGTTGGAAAACTTCAAAAGATGATCACCAAGTTAGAATGCTAGTTAAAACTAGAAAAGTCGTTAATAAAGCTAGGCTTGCTAAAACCCATGATCTTGAGGATAAAACAATGGCTCCGGGGACTGATAAAAATGACAATAAAGTTTTCAAGTCACTTATGAAGGAGAAGGATTTTGAATAAAATCTTTGAAGTTGAGATCGAAAATCTCAAACGTTATTCATATATAGACAAAGGAGCTAGTCGCATCTCATGGAGAAAAGGAGGAACTAGTGGCTAAGATTTCAAAGTTGAAGGATTAAAATTATCATTTAGGTCTCGAGATTGATATGTTAAGAGGTGAGATGAGAGCAATAGAAGCAAAAAATCTTGCAAAGATTTAGAGTTCGTGTAAAGAAATAGTTGAGTTTGTAAGTGAAAAAGATAGTCACGATGAAATTGTTGAGGAAGAGACACCTTTGAAATGTAAAGTTTTTGAACATTCTAGTAAATGTTTTGAGTTAGAAGCTAGTATAAAGGTAAAAAAAGGATAATTTGTTGCTTTGACTGTTTCTATAGAAAAGAAAAGGGTAAAATGCAAAGTTTACAAGATCAATTGTCTTCGAATGATTAAAATATTGTTGAGGATAGTGAATTAATAGAGAAGTTAAAGAAATCCCTTGAAGATGTCACAAAGCACATGTTAGGAAAAATATATTTAATTGGTGCAAGGCATTTGATATGGGACTAGATCATTATCTTAATGAATCGATTCAAGCCTTATTTTGAAGTTATTCAAAAAAATGAGACTTTGATGTAGCATGTTCAAATTGAGATTAACAAGTTTTGGAAAGAAATACAGTAGAAATATGGAATTCTTGGGGATGTGATTAAATTCTTAAATAGCAAGCCTCAACATAAATTAGCGCTCCTTGGGATAAATTATTGAACAACCATGATAATGAATGGAGGGAGGGTTAATACCAAGTTGATATTGATCCAAACAATTCAAATTAGATGTAATTCTATTGATTGAGCCAACAAAGCTCTCAAAAAAAAATTTACTCCCTCGTACCAACTTTGTTTGCAACCACCATGGAATAAAGATAAAGTATTATGGGGCTCATAGCTTTATGTTGCCAATTTGATGACCTAGAAGAGTGATACAAAACTATTCAATAATGTAACAAAGGCTATAAGTGGACCACAAATTATGGACAAGCTATTATCCGGGTTTAAATTATTAATTATTGTTAATAATTTGTATTAATCTTAATCTCTAGTGTCTTATGATTTATACATCGAGTTAGATATTAATTTTAGGAAAATGTATGAATTTAACTATCCTACAAGGGAAGAATGGAAAATGATAACAAGCCTTCAATTGAAAAAACCAATGGCTTCCCACGTCAACACTTTATCATCATTAATTAAAAGGTGCAAAGGTTAAATCAATGTTGATTAATTAAAAGGTGCAAGGGTTAAAGAAATGTTGATGAATTCATAAGTGGAATGCTTACTCCTATATTCCTAGGAGGACATGAGGTGATTAGTTTGCAAAACACGACTACTAAAAAGTGTCCATTCTTGATTATTTTTAGTAAAACAATTGTCAAGATTAAGAAGCAGTGTAAGACCCAAAGAGTATAAAAGATGTTGTTATAGAGGATTGACATTTTTCTGAGTAGGGATATAGTCTTTCAATGATGAAAAATGAATAGAAAGAAGAATGTGCATTGAATATTTTTAGAAACAAAGTTTCATCAATAGTTTTAGTTTTAAGAATTCACCCCTTATTTATTCATTTTTTCTCTTCAGTTTTTGTGTAAACTTTTTATGTTTCATTAAAATGTTTTTTAATTATTTATATATTTGTATACATGGAGAAATATTTTATTTGTATCTAGTTACATAAATAAAATATTTCTTATGTTTCATTAAAATGTTTTTTAATTATTTGCATACATAAAGAAAGATTTTATATTTTATTTGTATCTAGTTACATAAATGAAATATTTCTTATGTTTTATTAAAATGTTTTTTAATTATTTACATACATAAAGAATCATTAAAATGTTATTTAATTATTTGCATACATAAAGAAATATTTTATTTATATCTAATTACATATTGTTGACTTGATGTTAATGTTTTTCTAAAAGTTGTGATGATTGCATGAAATTCAAAGCAATATATTCAAAAAATAATATTGAAATATTCAATATTATTCGGCATATCAGTACCAAATTTTTTGCAATGTTTAGAGAATGAATGGTTTCCCGAATATTTTTTTTGGTGGTATATGGTATTTATTATCTTGATGGTTTATGTGAAGTACATTCTTTGTGCTTTGAAATACAAAGTCTTCCTTGAGTTAGAGTAAACTCTTAAGTTATTGGAATCATTTTGCCAATGTTCAATATGTTTTTTTAGATTCAATATTAAACACTACCACACTTCTTTGATATTTATTTGATTATTTTTATGATTTTTGGTATTGATGAGTGCTTTTATTTTTTTATACAAAGAGAGAAGTATTCTCTCATATTAAGTTTTCTAAATTTTTTATCCTTGTTTATCTGGATATTTGTTAAACAAGACAATGGTGCCTAAAAAATCTAAAAGAAAGACCATTTTTACCTCTGATTTTATTTAATCAACTCTTTCTCGCCTTTAAAATCAAACTTTAAATTGCAATAAAGTTTGAAAATGATATCTTTCAAATCGAGGGATACCCCTCTAACTACTAGATTCTTTAATATTGTCCTAAAGCAAGGAGGTGTAAATGTCTCTCATGGATGCCATGGCATAGTTTCCTAGCCAAGAACATCTTGAGGAACAACACACCCCACATCTCATGAAGCACTCCCCAAAACAGTGTAAACACTTTAAGAGTAACCCTAAAAGCTAACATATCAAAGACAATACAACAAACAATAACCACTCAATCATATATGCTTCCACAATTAAGCTCTACACATGGATCATTTAAGCATGCACTACAACACCAATCAACACAACAAAGAATCAATCATCAACAAAAATTGTAAAATATTTTATTTATTGATAACAAATGCCCCCAAGCCAAATTAAAATTTATAGAGCCTTACACTTGTCTTTAGAAATCACCATTGACAACTACTTTACTAGGACCATCTTCTAATTAAAAGCCCTAAAAATCTTGAAAGTCCTCGGTCTTAAAGTCAACATCCAGAAGACTCCTTTTCATAGTCACAAGATCCATGTTATATGCACCAATAGAATGATGTTCTGCAATTAAAAATTATTAATGAKTAGAACAAACCCTTTGATCTCGTTGTTCATCTTATGGTCTATAGGAATGCAAACCATCTTCTACCTTAGTTCMAGAAACCCAAATACCATAACCATTATTTASATCACTGAAGCATTTGCTTGATGTGGCTAATAGGCTAAACATCTACTAGATATGTGTTGAAGTATGGGAGGTTTGTCTTCAAATTGATGTGGCAATAAAACTACCATGCAACATATTTTTAACTATTTTACCATGSCCACAACATGCCACATAAATTCTTGCCTCTCATGTCATCTTATTACAAATATGCCAAGCATCCAAGCATCCAAGAGTTATTTGTTTTGTTGTTTTTTTATTTGATGAAGTCTATCCTACAAAAGGCACACAAACTTTGACCATTTGATGACACTCCATCTTGACACTCTTATGGTTGTTTGAGTTCAACATGCAATAGTAAGAAGATATCGTTAATTAAGACTTACTCCATTGTTGTTAACAAGGTTGCTCCATAGCTAAAACACGAGCTTTTAACACTATTTATGACTATAACACTATGCGATCCTTCAAAGTAAATCTTGACCCTTCAACATTTATACAATAAGATTGTTATTCTATTGTATAATTTTCTCAACCTTGATCCTTTTGTTCGACAATGTGTTCGAGACAACATTGGTTTCCCAACAACTTCAAAACCTAGAAAAATAATCAATCAAAATAGAAGACAATGGTTTGATATAAGATTACTTGGAACCTATGGATGTTCCTACATCTACATGGAAGAAACTCCATTGTTAATTGGTTGACAAATTACTTATGCAATGTATTATATTGAAGAAGAATTAATGATCTACAAACTTTCGTGGATATTCTATTGAAATAGTTCATCACAATAGATCTAACAACATTTTGCTATTGCTTATTATATAGTGCTTTACTTTAGATTTCAAATTTAATATTACTAACTTAGCTCACAAAATACCGAAATAATCTAAAACTAAAATGAAAGAAGCTAGAAAATAACACACCATCCACACAATGAAAACAATATGTACTTGGGGAAAACCTAATATAGGAAAAACCCAACTAGAAAGTGAGGCCTATGCCTTGCTCTTTTCTTCTCAGTTGTGAAATAACAAATACAAAGAAAGTGCATTCACGATGGAGTTTCCATGGACACTTGACCAATGTGGATTCTATAGGCTTCCTCTTCCTTTATTTTGCTTGAAAATCTCAATCCAAGATGCTTTGATCTAGTATCAAACAATACTCAATACAATCAAAAGGGAACCCCTTCCTTTCCTACTAGCCTATTATTTAACATGGTTTGATAGCCATCTAGGGTTAGGGTTAGGGTTTTTGCATGCCTCAACTCTTGATTAGAGTTAGGGTTTTGGATCCTCAAGAATCTTCTTGAATATCCACATGTGTGAGTAATGTGAATTTACATAGCATCCACTCAATATCATGGTGGTCAACATGATATGTCAACTTGCAGGAGGCATAACTTCCTCATATGAACTCTAATTGAGGTGATCTTTACATCACTAGAAAGTTCTTGATGTGTAGAACAATGTCGAGAGGCTGAGAACTTTATTCACAAATTTTTGACCCCAAAAAATGCCATTTGATGCCTCAAATAGGTTCTGAAAGTTTTTAGACACCAAAAAACCAAAGTGGGCCCTGCCCCTAAAATGGGCCCTACAAATTAATAGCTCCAATTTTCCACCCATAAAATGCCAATTTTCCAGTTTTTTTTTACTGACTTCTTACGATGAGGTCGATGTGCCTAACTCCACTTAATAGTGAGTGCTAACAACAATATTCCAATTAGAATCCTTTCACTAGGAGGCCATGACTGGTGAATATCTATTATGCTAAAAACTCCTATGAAATGCACTTGGCCCCAACTACCATCACAAATATTGATTTAAAACTAACACGATCACAAGCAAAAATGGCTCATTAGAAGAACTTGAACCTTGACGATGCATTAATAACTCCAACTTTCACCAACCCAATAAGTCGCTATTGACATACAATAATTCAAACACTTATAAAGGAAGAATTAGTAAAACTATAGGAAGAAAGCAATTTATCCTCCACATCACTATCTTCTTTCAATCGCATATAAAAAATGTTCAAATTAAATATTAAAAAAATTAGTAAAATTATAGGAAGAAAGCAATTTATCCTACACATCACTATCTTCTTTCAATCACATATAAAAAATGTTCAAATTAAAATATTAAATGTGAAGTTTCAACACTCACGACACAAACCCAAAAAGACCATGAATACGATAGAAAAATCCACGTCTCCGATTTAGTTGTGTTTACACTTTGACGAGCGATGAAGCAAAAGGCCTCGTCTTAATGCCATAGACACGTAGGACAAGGTGACTTGGCACACACGCAGGACTCACAAAAACGAGTGTTAGGTGGGAGTAGACTTCAACTGACTTGACTGGATCAAATAAAAAGCAAGCACCCCAACAACAAATTTCAGACATCATCTCCTCCCACTCCTTCATTCTCCATTTCCCATCTCCCTCTCGCTACTTTGTATTCTGTTAGATATCTCGATGGAGGCAGTAGCAGCCTTCACAATTCGCATGCCAACCGCTCCCCAGTCGTTGATTTCCCCACCCAGAAAGGCCAATCTCCCAGCTGCCCAGTCCTTGAGATGGCGGGTTCGAAACCCGAGCCCATCATCTTCAAGAAGAACGGGAGCGCTGACGATCTCTGCGTCGGTGGAGAACAGCAGCTCATCAAAGAAGGCGGTGCCCAATTCAAATTACGTGGTTCCGCTGGACATCCCGCCTGCCTCGTCGTGCATCACACGCCCATTGGCCGAGATCTTGCGGGATTTGAACAAGAGGGTCCCTGACAAGGTCGTCAAGGGCGATGGCGCCGTTGAAGCTAATTACATTCCCTGGTAATTTATAAGTTATTCTCTTGAATTCCTATTCCTTTTGCAAGTTTTGTTTCGTTGAAATCAATTATAGTTCCAGACTGGTTAATTTAGATTCTTTAATGGTTAGGGTTACAGATTCATATTGTTTAACTGTCAGGGTTACAGCTTCATTAATCCCTCTGTCAATGGCCACTCTATTATTGCAGGTGAATTAAGGTAGGGTAGATTATAATAGGATCCACTAAGATACTGCACAATTTAGTTAAATCGAGGGCCACTTTGTGCATTCTTATGATATTTCAGAATAATTAATGAGACCTTACCTCATCAAGGGCAAGGGCTTCGTGTGTATATATATATATGTAATTCTCTATCTCTCCTTATATATATAATTCTCTCTCCTTATATATGGAGAGAGAATCGCATATTTCCATCTAGTATTACCAACCTCGAATGCATTCACGTATTTCCAATCCAGTGTTGCCTACATCGTCCCAGTCCAAGTGCACTCTTGTGTTTGATTCTGCTCTTTAATGAAACCGAGTTAAGTTTGCTCTAGACCCGAAGCATAGTTCCCGGGAGACGTGGGTATGGGTACGCCATTTTAAAAATCTAGGTATGGGGAGACGTGGGTATATAGGTCTGTCACAAGGCCATGAATTAAATTTAAAAAAAATACAAATTGAAATTTCAAATTTCAGATTTTAAAATCATAAAATGATGAACAATGAACATCAAACAATTGCCTATATTGTAATATCCTGCATTAATTAAAGATAGGTATGTCCAATAGAAGTCTAGACTATACTCTATCACAAAGATATTATCGGAATTACAGAACCTTGAAAGTTTAAACATTCCAACTCTCAAGCCAAAATCAGGTCTCCATTTCGATATCTGCTTCATCTGGTTTGGGTTAACTCTTTGCATCATCTAAGTCCTTTGTTAACATAGTCTCCAAGAAATCATCGCTCTCCAGCTATTGCTGACGCTCATTTGTAATGGGATGTAGATCAGTGAGGTCATTTGGCTCTATCTCTTCATCCCCATAAGTGATATCATCATTGAATCGGTCCCATTTCTTAGAAGGACGTTCCTTGTGCTCGAGATACTACAACATAGTGGTCGAAGGGTGCTATGAATGTATACTAGGTTCTCTGCTTTCTTTGATCCACATTGGACCCTCTTTAAAGATAAAACATAAGTGCTCCATTTCCTCTCACAAGAAGAGGAACTAGCTATCCATGAGTTCAACCACATTGAAAATGAGCATAATTTATGCATCGTGCCCTTGAAAAACTACCAATCTATTGGGTCCTTTGTTCTGGGCCTATCCTATATAGCTTCCAATGTTTCAAACAGACCCTGGTCACGTGAAAACTATGCAAATTAGGCTTTTATAGTAGCTGGCTCCTCTCCTATGCCATAGATATTGTTCACCTCAGTGAAGAATCCCTTCATCACTTAGCTATTAATAGAAGAAGGCCTCTTCCTAGTTCTTTTTGTTGTGCCTTTGATTCTCTCACACATTGAATCAATGTTTTCATAAATTTTGCCCAAACATGGCCTATCTTAATTTGTTCAATGGATCATATCACAAATGGGTTCAATGAAATCAACAATGTGTTAGCTTTCAGGGTTACTCCGAAAGTGTTTACGCCATGTTTGGGGGTGCTTCATGAGATTTGGGGTAGATGGTGTATGATTACCCCTGGATGGTCTGTGATGGATTTGCACATGGGAGATGGTTTACTTTGTGGTTACTTGCCCTTAGTTGGGTGCTTGCATGATATTTGTCCCTAGGGCATTGGAGATCTCCTAATAGCTTTGGTGACATTCTACATGATGGCCAGATGGAAATGGTTGCTTTCTTGGAGAATGCCCTACTTAGGAGGAGTGTTTTACATCTTGGAGAAGGGCATTGAGTTGTAGACAACACAGGGTAGCTTGGATGCTTGCGTGGAGTCTTGGAGTTTGCTCGGAGACGTCTGGGTTGCGACAATGTTCATGTAGGGGGAGTGGACCTAGTGGAGTACAAGGCTTAGGAGGATTGTTGGAGTCTTTGGAGGCTTGTAAGGGGAGCGTTGGACACACCTCATGGAGCACCCTTACATTTGGAGCCTTGCTTGTGGACAACATCACCTTGGAGCTTAACATGTGTACTCTTGGAGTGTAGTGCTCCACATGTCTGAGCCTACATGTGTTAGTGTGGGTGGCTTGTAAGGGCTAAGGCCCACATATGTACTATTGATGTTGTAGCAAATCTGCTGCAAGGGTGAGCAAACTTGCATCTCTACAGGTTGCACTAGATCACAGACAAAATTGGTAAAAAGCACATAAAAATTACTTTTATAAATGGATTGACATTCATTTAGATCTTACTCTACCATAAAAGAAATAAAACAAAGAACATACCAATTGCAAAATGTAGTAGATATATCTAAAGAGTGTGATAAATCTCTGTATCCAATGGAAAGAATAATACAAACAACAGCTGTGAAGAAACCGATGAAGACAAGAATCCTTTGGTGGCCTCTTCGTGGGAGGGTTCTTCTTCTTTCCCGAGTGTGTGGCAAATGCTATGCTTCTCCTCTTCAATGGTTGAAAGCTATGGTGAAATGGGGCCAAAAGATGAGTGGAAATTTCGGCAGCACTTCGTTACTTTCAAGTGGAAGAGATGTGGAAATGTGATGGATCTCTTTATTTTAAAGGAAAAGTAGTGGTTATCCTTGATAGGGTCAAAATAATAAAATATATTATTTGATCAAATCAGTTCTAACCATTAATTTGAATTTTTCCTTTTATTTAAATAAAATAAAGAGGGGAAAAGTCATAAAAGGGGATTTGACTTTAATTAAATGGAAATAACATTAGGAAAAGTGTTTTCCTAAGTTATTTGAGGGGAAATGATGTGAAAGCGGGTGTAGACATGGGACACGTATGGTTAGGTTAGGTTAGGTGTGCAATTTTATGGTGATAACAGTTGGCCTCCCTTACCTCTCATATATATAGAGGAAGGAGAGAGTCTTTTCATTCATCATCATCATACTCTTCTCTTTGTACTTATCTTCTTGGAGTGATTCCTTAAGGCTCATGAGGAAACCCTAGGAGAAGTTATACAAGGGAAGGAGGATGGCTTTGTTCGAGCTTGCTCATGCGGGATGCTTGGGTTTGTTCTTGTGAGCTAGATGTTGGAGATGATCATTCATTCTTGTTCATTCTTGTGAAGCTGTGATCAAGAGGAGTGCACCACTTATCCTCTCTCTCTTGTGTCGTCTTTTGTGCTTGACCTCTCTTTCTCTCTCTCTCTCTTGGAGTCGCTAGGGTTTCTTGAGCTTCTTGGAGTATCTTGAAGACTAGGGTTAGGGTTTCATCTCTTGGAGATTTGGAGATTAGGATTTTGAGATGAAACCCTAGGTTGTGCTTGGTGAAGAGAAGAAGAAAAGGAGATGTCTTGCCTTGGAGTGCATGCTAGTTGGATCTCCTTGGTGTGAGCTAGGGTTTTCTTGGTTTTCCCTAGCTAGGGTTTTGGAGAGCTAGTGGATTGTACTAGCCATGTGATAAGGCTATGGTATGTACATGAACTTCATTTTTATGCATATTAATGAAGTTTTTAGCTGTCCAATACTTGTGTAATCGCATATTTGATTTTTAGCCATCTATATTCTTCATGGTAAGGGAAGGTTTACAACTGTCATAAGTGTTTTCAGATCTGGTTTATGCATGATAAGATTGCCCTAGAGGGCTGAAACTCATTGAAACACTTTGGTATCTTTTGTTTTGAATTGCCTAGATGATTTGGGTTGTTAAGAATTGAAATATAGTCAACTGTTGCTGCTATTTTGTCTATATTTCATAACAGCCCTAAGGCTGAAAATTCACAGGGTCTTAGATCCGGGAAACCTTTAGTTAAGAGGTGAAATTTTTGAACTCCAAATTGAGCGAAATTTTCACACAACGAATTTGACATCAACTCAATATTGGTCATCAAGGATCAATCGTCTTACCTCCCCCACAACATCAAATCTAGATAAACTCCATGAAGTCTAGTTGTCACTAACTACAGTGGATCATGGTGCTCCCTTAACTTCATAAAGATGAAAAATGAAGCAAACTGTGTATTTGCAGGTTTGAGCAAGTCCTTTGCAAATTTTTGATAAATTGCCTCTAAGTGGTTATAGTTACATATGAACGTATTGATCTTTCTCCCATCTTCAATCAACTTTTGTAACCAATCAAATCTTCGAATGTCCTTCAATGCATGCATAGTGCAGAGAGTCCAAAATACATTCTTGTATTGCTTTTGAATCATTAAACATGCAACTTTGCAAAACTAGGGATGAATCTGTGATAACCTGAACAACATTAGACGCCTTGCCTCCTCAGTGGCATCACAAATGTGGTGTTCTTGTCTTGCCTTGAATGATCAATTTCCCTTAAGAAAGGTCCTACTATAGAATATACAATGATGATTAGAAGAGAGCAATTACATGTATTAATCCAATCGTCCATCACAATACTACACCCATCAATAGCCCATGCCACATTGATTGGTGACATTAGTTTCTCCATTTGAGACTTCTCCTTGCCAATCATTATAGTTCGAAGCTTCTCATACCTAGGTGGTTTATATCTAGCAGGTTGAGTATTGATGGTACAAACGATATACTCAAAAAATATGGTGATTGGGCAAAATTGAAAGGGATTGCACATGCAAAGAAAAATCTCACTATATCAACAACAACATCCTCTCTACCTTTAACGTTAAGCACTCTTACAAGAGGTCTTGTACTATGTGGACTTTTATGGTATGTACCCTCATTGTAGGGTGTGCCAAGAACATGAAATCAATTGTTTTATGATGATCATCATCCATATCTTTCAAATCAATTTCATTTCCACTTGGTCTTGAAGCATGAGAGCTACGTGTGGCTATGATATGAGGCACTTTCCTCTCTACTCTTTCTTATTCCCTCACAGCTTTTAATTTTTTATCTTCCTTGGCCAAACAAGGTTACTTATTTTCCCATAGTTTGAAAAAGTAGGGCTTGACTGTTGTGTGAGTGCCCTTCCAAAATTTGTTAGACAATTTACATGTAATTTTGGTTTTTCCTCGTGCCCTTTGGGACCGATCCCCTTTCTCTCTCAAAAAAACTTCCACAGTGGGTAAAGAGCCTCCCTCATTTGTCCACTTGCGATGGAAATATCAAAATTTGCCCTATTTATTTAAAAAAGAAATGGAATGTAAACACAAGAATGAAACATTTAAAGCAGAAATGAAAATCTCTCAATTTGGATTCTAATTTCTTCCATTTATTTTAAAGTTTTCTCAAAGAAAGGAACAGTAAACTATAACAATAAAACCAACTTGAAAATGGTCTTGGAGTTTTGAAGATCTTCCTTCAAAAAATCGTGCACTGTGTAGGGTGCAATCATGCAATGTTTATTCCCTTCAAAAAATGGTGCACCTAATTCCTTCAATGATCTTCTTCCTCAAGGTTGCAATCCAACATTTCTCTTTGGCATGAAGACAAATTGCTGTTGTAGAACTCTGAAATCAACATGAACATGATTTTTATAAGGTGTCTCCTTCAGCCTTGGGAATTTTTTTCCTGGCATAGATGAAAATGAATTTGGGAGAAATGTAATAGTTATACTCTCCTTTTCCAAGTCGATCTGGGTTGTGGGGTCTGACCTAGGTTTTGTAGATTTTTGAGGAACTTATGAGGGCTGCCCAACAGGCCTGTCTTATGACCTCTTGTTGGGCTCTAAGTTTGGTTATGCAAATCTGTCCTTTTCTGCGTTTTAGGACAGCAAACAGGTCTGTATACTTCTGCCAAGAATTTTGCCCCCAACTGATGGTTATATGGTCTTTTAAGGTGCCCTTGCAAGTAGTTTTAGTAACCAAGTGTTAGTACATGCAAACCTCAAAACATATAGCACTCCCCTAGGATCTTAACAAGCTCCTAACGCTGATATAAACTCTAAGCATACATGAAAAATTAACACATGTATTTTTGGTCAGCATGACCCTGGATAAAACCCCTCGGGGAAAACTAGTTTGGAGATAGATGTATATAGAAGATCTCAAAGAAAAATTTACAACAAGGAAAACATATACAAGTGAACCTGGTACAATAGCAACCACACTTGGATGTTTTGGAGTCCCTTGAAGATATGCCTGCTAGCCCTTTGAAGTAAGGCGCCCTTTGACTTGGTGTGCCYTTCTTCTCTTGCTAGTCCCTTAGCCCTCTTTCCTTGCCTTTGCCTTTGCTTGAACCTTGCCCTTTGCCTTTGCCTTAGCCCTATGTCTTGCACCCTTCACACAAGAGTGCCTCCCTCCTTAGCTTAGTGCACACTAYACTCTAGTGCGCCCCTCCTCTAGCAAAAACTTCACAAGTGTGTGCGCCCCTCCTYTGGCAAAAACTCCACAAGTGTGTGCGCCCTCACTCACCCTTGCGCCCTCCATACATTAGAGTGCGCCCTCTCGAAGTGAATGAGTTTCCTCCACAAGTTAGGGACCTCTCCCAAGCTAGATGCGCCCTCTCTCACTAGATGCACCCCTCCACTAGCATGTGCGCCCCCTCCTCTAGAATGCGCCTATCTTCAAGCTAGTGCCCAAGCCTCCATGAATGACCCTCCATGCAAGCTAGCACCCAAGCAATGGCTTCTCTTGAAACCCTTGACCTCATGCGCTCTCCTCTTCTCAAGAAATGCGCCCAAGTGGTTTTTCTTCTCTTCCTCTCCTCTCAACTCACTCAAGTGAAGAAAAATAAGCCTCTCTTTGGTCAAACCCTAAAAGATCAATGGCCTAGATCCAATCTAGCCATGTCTAATCAATGGGTGAGATTTAATCCAAAAATCTCACTTAGGAAACCCACTTTCCCAAGTTTCCTTAGTTTGCCTCGTGACAAAGTGAATTAAATGTCACTTTAATAACTTAAGTGACATATTTCACTTTTGACTTAAACTCCTAAGTCAACGTGAAATTAAAACATAAAGTAAAGTAATAAGGGTAATAGTCTCCCCCTTTGTGTTTAGAGACTCACAAACACAAGGGGACCACTTTCCAAGGTACCCAAATCTCAACAGGGTTTAGGTAGTTTTTTTCTCTTTTTAATTGAGATTTTTATCATTTTTTGTTTTTTATGAAGAAATATGGGAGATGATGGGAGTCTTTGTGGAGACCTTTCTTGTGTCTCTAGACACATATCCAAGTCTTGGAGTCGTCTCTCGTTTTTGAGACATGTACTTGATTGACCATAGAAGTTGCATCTCCCTGTTACCATGACCCTAAGTCATACTTGTAATTTTGACTCATAAGCATGACTCAAAATTGCAAGCAAATGGGAGCCAGATTGGAGTATAACTTTGATATTTGGTGGAACCAGGTCAATTCCACTCCTTTAGTCAAACTTGACTATCATTAGCCTCACAAGTATGTCTCAAAATCACAAGTGAAACATGAGTCAGGTTGACTTGATGATTTTGACTAGATTGGTATCTATAAAAGACAAAAAAAGAACACTCATTTTGCTCTTTTTTTGTTCCAATTTCATAGTAGACAACTAACAACCTTGTGTTAATCGTCCATAATCCATTGTGTTTTGTAGTATGTAGTATCATATATGTACTTTGAAACAAGTTCTTATTGAATTTTTTGAAAATTTGGATTATATGGACATTGTAAACTTTCATATTATGTGAAAAATACCCCTTTTTAAAATTATTTTTTATTCTTTTATTTTTATTTTTTAATTTCCAGAGTGAATTCTTGAGTATTTCTTGAGTTTGATTCAAGTCTTTCTCTTTGCCCTCATTGAACCATTCTTAGACAACTAACAACCTTGTTTTAATTGTTCATAATTCATTGTGTTTTGTAGTATGTAGTATCATATATGTACTTTGAAACAAGTTCTTATTGATTTTTTTTTGAAAATTTGGATTATATGGACATTGTAAACTTTCATATTACGTGAAAAATACTCTTTTTCTTAAATTGATTTTTATTCTTTTTATTTTTATTTTTTAATTTCCAGAGTGAACTCTTGAGTATTTCTTGAGTTTGATTCAAGTCTTTCTCTTTGCCCTCATTGAGCCATTCTTAAGTTTAAGTTTGAGTTTGAGTTTGGTAACTTGGCAGTAGAAATCATTCAACATGAGGGATTTTCTTTTCCTTTTAGGCATTTATGTTTGATGCCAGAGAGTTTTTCCATCTATCTGCAAGTTGTATTCATCATGAAACAAGCAACCCGTGAATTCCTTGTAGATTTGATTTGTTGTTGGCAGGTTTGACTTGCCAGTAGCGAGTCAGAGTTGGGACCAAGTTAATTCTTCTCAGTAGCAGGGTTAGGTAGAGTTTAACTTAGGAGAACCTAGTAGACTCGATGGTTTTTTCACCTATGATGGATGATTCAATATACATCTACATTAATATTTTTATCCAATATCCAAGGAGCAATCACACATGATCTCTCTTCCGACATAAGCAAATTTAAGCAATTCCAACTTTCCTATTTTGTTCTATCTTAATATGGACTGTGTTACCACTCAAATTCTCACTATGTGGGGAAGGCTAACCATAAAGCATGAGAGCCTAGAGGCAACTACTAGGCAAGCCACCCACTGTTACCTCGGTGGCCTTGCCCCTCACTTTAGACTAAGGGAAAAGGAATCCTAGTCTAGGGGGGGTTCCCTAAAGGTCAATCTAGCTAATTCATTGTAGTGTGGGAGTGATCTTAGCTTAGATTGATAATTTATGTGATTTACCTTAAAGAGTTGTGATGTGATGTAGTGTGCAAATAAATTGTTAGATCAACTACAAAGTGAAAAGTAAACCAAAGTGTCACAAAGTTTCCAATTCCAAGGCTTATTACCAACAACAAGAAAGTATGGATTGAAGATAAAACTACCATTGATATTTGCTCCAAACTTATACAATGAATATTGGAAATGATCAAAAGAAATGTGACAACCTTGATATGAATTTGCTGGCCGATTTACTTAGTTTTACCACAAGAGAGTGCTCAAATATCAAATTCCAGAAATTACACTTCAAAGTGTATGTGAATCATTCGTAAATGAGTGTCACAACCATGTAACATTGAGCCAAGAGAATTGTCCATATGACTGTGATATCAATTCTAGAATGCAGATTTACTTAAGATGTGCTCAGAATTAAAGGAACTTTGCATAAGCCAGCATTGATGTCAATGAATCAAGTGCACATGAACCATGAACAGATTTGTTTCCTTAATGAGATTATGGCACCAATATGTGAGATCTGAAATGTTGTTTCCAGATTGCAAATTTTAGAATTAAACCTTAGATTCCAGTGAACTAGATTGATCATACAACCGAAAATGAAATTGCCATCATCCAAAACTTGTTCAAGAAATAAACTCAGATTTGATTAAACCAAATGATGTGTGAACCGTTTAGTCATACTGTGAATTCAGGAAATAAGTTCCAGATTTAGTGTTCTTGAATGTTTTACCACCACAGATTCATGTATGCCCAAAGAAATCATATCACAGTGTAACCATTTAGAATATGTTATGAAAATGTAGTGAAAGAGCAAGAAAATGAAGTGTGATATACGTTTAATCCACTTGCTCTAACTAGTTAGATTTGAAATAGAAGACTGTGAGAGATAAATTTTCAGATCTAATGCAATATGTTATAACATATTACATTGTAATATGTTATAACATATTACATTAGACCAAACCAAACCTCTATCTCAGAAAATTAAACCAGCAGGAGTTTTAAACCATGAGGTGTTTTGAGAGTTTAGGCATCGATTTAGCTCATTTATGTGTAACAAGGCTAGATCTATGCAAAAGGTGTGAAATAAGCACATTATATCCAATATATTTCCCTTCTTAAGATGTGTATCAAATCAAAACAAGAGAAAACTGCAAATCGACTTGAGATTAAACAAGGGAAGAGGACACCTTGCAAGAAATTCAAGCTTAGCTAGCTAAATATGAAGTTTTTTTAGCCTTTTAAACTTGAAATAACAATCTAATCTAAAATATCAAATCAAATTAAGCCCTAGATTTCCAAAAACAAACAAAAATAAAGAAATTTTGCAGTTGGAAAGAGGATTGAGACCAGTGCCTTCCTTCACTTTGGCTATGGAGTCACACTTAGTCTCGCTTGAGGCTATATCCATGTGTCAAGTATTGGGGTTGCAAGCACCACTTAAGTATGCATTTCAAGCCTCTAACATAAGACATTTGAATATTTCAATCTCTTGGGGACATTGAATCCAAATCCAAGTAATACAAAGTACATTTTATGTCTAGTCTAAAACAAGAACCTAGAATCCTAGATGGCCAAATTCAATGCTTTAGATCTAAAGATAAATGAGTAAAAAGCATAAGGAACGAGTTAACTATACCTTATAGACTTCTCCAATGTAGCATGACGCTCTTCTATGGCTTTGTAGTAGCTTATTCCTCCAAGATACCTGCAAATAATCAAGATCTTCCTATCCACCCTAGATAAATATCTCAAACAAGACAAGAATTTCAAGATAGCTTAGGCAAATTCGAGACAAGAGTCTTTCCAATTATTCTCCAACAAGTTACAAATGAGTGAGAGGCTTCTTTATATAGGAAGAGAGCCTAACAACCTCATGAATAAAATATGATAAATCTCTAACCTCCTAGCCCAAAAATAGCATCTCTCCAACAAACTAGAGAGAAATACAATATAATAATGTGGGCTACCCAAAACAATCTCCTCAAGAAGGTGGGTGCCCTCCAAACCATGGTCAAATACCACTGTAAGCAAGTGAAAGCGGTCCAAGAGAGAGTGCGCCCTCCCAAAAATGAGCTAACCAACTCATTATAGTCAAATGTGTGGACAAAAATAGCTCAAGAAGTGTGCCCTCCTAGAAATGTGCTAACCAACTCAATCAACTCCATGTTGTGAGAAGAGTGGTAAAAAAGATGAATGCGCTCCTCAAGAAGACTATTATGTGTGGCACAAGAAGAGAGGCGCTCCAACAAGTGATGGCATGTGTGGCATAGGAAGAGAGGCGCTCCAACAAGTGATGGCACGTGTGGCACAAGAAGAGAGGCACTCCAACAAGTGATGGCACGTGTGGCACAAGAAGGGAGGCACTCCAATGCATGTGTGGTCAAATCAAGTCATAACCAACTCAATAACCTCATAGCAACCTCAGGAAATGTACCAAATGAGTGTAACAACCTCATAAACAACTCCAACCACTATAACTACCGCACACGTGTGGTCAAAATGTACAACAATGCTCAAGAAATCCATACGTGTGGGAACATTCCTTCAAGAGGACAAGTGTGCCCTCAAGAGGTGATTTAGATGGCATACATGATGATTTGGAGTCCTTGCCACACTGTCCAATACATTGTCACCGATCCCAATGTAGTGACATGTATTCCAGTGAAAGATACTGCATAGATGCCACCCTCGATGCATGTACACGAATCTCAATGCAAGGCACCCACCTATAGTAGTGAGTCATGCCTTGATATATGTGCCATTAGGTAGTAAACATATAAGTGCTTTCTTCTAGCTTCTCAATAACTCATTTAACATTTACACTTTAGGCTAAGTTCAACCATGGTGGGGACAACATTAACCTCTATTACATGTGACACTCCTAAGACTAGAAGTATGTCCTAGAGTGCTAAGTTAGAAGTAGGTGAATGTGATGAATAATGTGCAGAAGGGGAAAAAGGGAAACTTAATGAGTCAACCTTCATAGTCATGTATGATGTATAGGTCTTCTTTGGCTAGCTTTCAAGAGTTAGGGGTCTTCATTTCTTCCATGACGGCCTTTGTGAGGGTGTGCTAGGCTTAGAGTTACCACCTCGGCACTTTGTTTCACTACCCCCTTTTATTTTGCCTTTTTTCTTTGTATTTCCTTTCTTTCTTTGCGTTGCTTTCTTAGTCCTTTCTTTAGATATGCATTTTAAAGCATAGGACTAGGGGTAAGGGCCTTTAGTGAGGGGTGGCATAGCTCCAACAATTCTATTTTTTGGCTTTTAACTTTTTTATGGTGCTACTACCTTGAGCACTTTTGCTCTTTTGACTTTGAAGGCTCTTATACATGGGTCTTCATTGTTTGCTTAGGAGCTTGATGAATGACTTATGATAAATTAACCATGAGTGGGGAAATATGATGGATGGTATGGAGGTGATTGGGAAAGATGGAAAATATTAAGTATGGTTGGGATATGAAGTATGCTACATTCCACATAGTTCTCTAGGAGTACAACCTGACTCAAGAGGTGATGACATGAAGAAAACTATGACCCACCATGGTATCCCCTAACACAAATAGTAAAAATTTAGAGTGTTGTGATACATTATTAGATTACACTGATGTCAACCATGTTCACAACGCGCATGGGAAACATTAACACTATGTCTAAGTTGGAAACTCATACATGAAACCATAGTAGAGCAATTGAAGTGAACAAGCTAAACCAAGAGAACATAGCACCATGTGTGCGAAAGCATAGAGTACCATTTGTAAGTTCATGTACCATCTGAGGTGTAAGAGATAGGAGCTGATATACCATGGATTAAGCATTTGAGAATAATTGAGCAAGGACAACTGTGAGGTGAGATTATCATGTAACTGAAGGAGAATTGGAAAGAACGAGTCTAGATCTGAATGAGATGAACAAGAGTGCTCATGTGAACTGGAATGCCACATTGTTGGAAAAGGTGGCTCAACTACTAGTTGCCCTTGCAGTTTCCTCACATCATATGAGGGGGCAATAGATTGCAACACTATTTTAAGAAATTGCGAAATCTAATATTTTGGGCCAAAGCTATTTGACTTTAACCTTAATAGGATCCTCTGTGGAATCAACATAATTGCATTATAGGGGGCTACTTATAGTTTGAGAAAGGGATTGATTAATCCCTCGTCTACAAGCATTTTAAACTTTGATAGCATTTAAAAGTGCAAGCTAGGAAGAGTTGAGGAATGAGTGATCGGAATCAAACATGACCAGGTGCCACGAACTTATTTGTTATACTTGGAGGAGACTTCCTATAAGGAGGCAAAAATTTGAGAATTGATGATGGGCCTCAACGCAGACATTAGTAGAGATGCTAATAGATTATTGATTAATGGAGACCCTAAACTAGTCACTAAGATAATGCAAGGCAAATGCAAGGTTGACAATTGGAATTTGCAACTAAAAGTGGAAGGCACCGAGGCCTTAACAAGAGTCTTTACTGACTTTGATTTTAATCTAGTGAAAAGAAACAAGAATAGGTGTAATGTCCCTTTCCAAATGAGCTCTCTGGGAGATTGACGAAATAGCCTAAGTAATTCCCGTAGGCTATAGTTATTGGGGAAAAGGGAATTAATAATTATTTAATGTCATCAGAGCGGGAATTAAACTATTTTTAAAGGTGACATTGAGTAAGTAATTAAAAAGGGCACCTAACTGACTATGGGGAACATGAAAAGTCACTTAAACTTATTAAAAGGTAAAAAGGTAGCAAAAGGGTCAATAAAGGAATAAAAAGGGGAAAAGAGGCAGCCCTCTCTCATTACTCACCTGGCAATTTCTAAATTTGAGTTGAGAGAGCTCTTGTGGCTTTTGGACTCTTGGGACGAAAACCCTAGGAGAGATTTCTGAGATTGATTTCGGTGGTGAGACTATCCACCCTAGCTGGTCATTGAGTGGAGGTCATCTAGATCTTCTTGTTGTGCTTCATTGCGGAGAGGTTCTCTTTCTATAGCTGAGATTTATTTACTGTAGCTAAGATTTCTTTACTTACAAAGGCGGATTTGTGGAAAGGGGAGAGTTTCTTGTGAAGAAAACCAAATCTTTTTGAGAGGGCCGAGTTGCTGAGGTTTGGGTGGAGTTTTTCTTCTTGAAGAAGTCGTGTTACTGCTGAAGAGGGACATTGTCCAGGGGCTACATTTTCTGGTGAACACTGAAAAGGGGGCCGAGTTACCTTCTTATTGGGCTGATTTTTAGTGCTGGAGATAGCACAGCCATTGCTGGGTGCACTGCTGTAGCAGAGGGCCGAGTTCCTGCTGTCTGAGGGCGCACTACACTGCCAGAACTGACCTGTATATTGCAGCAGTGATTTCCTGTGAAGGAAAAGTCGAAAGGGGGTCGACTTCCTTTACAACAGAGCTATATTGACTGGTGTGGAATCATTTGCTCAGTGTGTGGACATTTTGGCAGCCAACCAGAGTCTTACCTATTGCAGAAATTAAGAGAAAACCTGCAGCAGAAATAACAGGTTCCTCATATTTTGTTGCTGTATTATTTATTGGATATTTAGTGTATATCAGCTGCCTTGTTTTATTTAATGAAATAAATATCTTTTGGAGCTCCTATGTTGGTGTTTATCATAAACTATAGCAAAGTCAGAACCACGCATAGACTGTGATCATATGTTCAATAATGCACTCTATTTGACAAACTACCATACTGTTGAACCAAGGAAAAAATCTCCAAAAAAATTAGCCGGAACATTACAATAGGATTGCAGATTTGTGGTAAAACATATGGGCTGCCAAAGAAAAGGGTGTTGAAAGATTAAGGACTAGAATAGGGTCATGATGGAAAATGATTTCTTGCTGCTTCTGTATCATAATGACCGAAATTATGATCAAGAGTAAAGTTAGGTTTGAGTATGTGGAGATTTAAGTGATGGACACCTTTTTGGGGAGCCTACCTTTTCAAGACTTATTGGAAGGATGGAAGAAATATTTCAAGTGCCAAAAATATTTTGGAATTAATTGCTAGAGAAGTTAAGGAGTTCCATTGGGAAGGGAATTGGCAGTAAGGGTAGAGTTGTGATCTTGTCAAAAAGAGAAGACATCGGGAAGGAACCAATCATGCATAGGGATCTTCAACAATTGTGATGATAAGATCAAAGGCAACAACTCTAAAGACCAATTAAGAGTATGAGTGCATATGGGGTGAGGAAAAGGTAATCAATCTAGAGTAGGACCAAAAAGACCATGTTCAGGGAACATGAATGAGTATGGAATCATGGATATAGCTTACTAGTTGGAGTATTCAACTAGGTTTCAAGGACTTCTAAAAATGTAAGAATGGGGGTTCAAGATTAATTAGTGGGCTTTGGTTTGTGTTTGCAATCAATGAGTAAAACTAGAGGGGCTTCAAAAACAAAAAAAATTTCCACCTTTGGTAGAAAGCCAGTGATATGAGTTCAATACCACCGATGGAAAGATACTTACATACAAGAACAACATAAGAGGACAAGTATGCCAGTATAAGATAAGAAGATTGCCAAAACTGTACAAATATGATATACACTCATGAGTCTTATCTATATATGGGAGTACAAAATTGTGGGAGAGTAATCAGGTTTGATCATGTCTCCAATAAAATATAATAGAAGGCGAGTGTTCAAGCTTGACTAAGCCACCTACTAATTATTTACGTTGAGATGGGAGAAAGATAAGTGCAAAGTCTAAATTACAATTAAAATACTGTCTTATCTAAGTTCACTAGGAACTTAAGGACTAAGACTCATTCATTCCTCCTTCATAGAGGAAATCATCCCTGATTTATGTTGTAGTTGGGGTACACCCCTTCCAACTAACTTTGCTTTTTCTGTAGTCAGGGTCTTGGTACATGTTAAAATTTCAGCTCATGGTAACAATTTACTGCACAGACTTRAAAACCTAACAACTAGATAACTTTAATTACTATCAAAATTGAGATCTGATATATACGAAGAAACTGAAACACATCACACTTAAAAAAGTACGAACAACAAWAGTGGAATTGACTATCAAACCTGCTATTGCTTTCTCATTAACTCAGGAAAATAAATCTGCTACAACCAACTCAGAAAATTGCTTCATTACTTGAAGCTCACACATAAACTGAATGAATGACTCTATTCCCACAGCATGCTTTATAACCAAAGCAGAGGGTCATGGGTTACGATTAAGTTGGACTAAATCTGCCCTAGTGCCCAGCCTGCATGGAAAAGCATGCTAGCGGAGGAAATATGCCCCAAAGGCATGCAAGCCTTCTTGGGATCTGTGCCCTCCTATTCTAGACTTATGCTTGGGCTCTATTCCTAGAAAACCATGTTAAAGTAATCACTTCCAAATATATCAAGTCTGTTTTACAAAAAGTACTTTTTGCCAACCTAAGAAAAACAATCTATTCTAATTCTAGAGAAAGCATAAACAAAACAAAATTTGCTAAAATTAGATAAGATGTTGAAGATAGACTTCCAGCAGTCTATTTCAATCAACTATGCCTGAGGCTTCTCTAGTGCACTCTCAACCTGTATGGATCCGCAGCTACAAATTAGCGTGTAGCAATTGGGGAAGACACTTTTAGAGCAACATTCTAACAGTATGGACCCATGTTCCTGTTAAAAATGGAGTGCTTGAACTAGTGGTAGAAATTCATTGGATGGTCTCCCTACTTCAGAACCAAACCAGTAGAAACATGTTGAAAGTCAGGAAGGA
>JASDQU010738917.1:139721-154657 GCA_032191745.1 Picea mariana
GATTCAAACAACTTGATGTAGAGTATCTCATATACAACAGAAGCGTGGTGAAAACTTTCTATGACAGAGATGGTGTATCCGAATAGTTACTCAGAAGTTTGGGATGATGGATTGCTAATCCATGGCAAACTCTCATGATGACAGAAGAAGTGCTACTTGGATATGTTTCAATTTGAGCCTTGCCATAATGTTATCAGGTAGTAGGAAGTAGAAGTGATGAATTCAACCATGATATATTGTAATGATCAGAGCTATATGAAGCCTTCAAAGAAAACTATTGTTCCATGACAGACTGAAGTACATTGAGATCAAGCATTATATTCTTCGTGATGAAGTCCAAAAAAAGAGAAGCGGTTCTCCAATATATCTCCATAGATGAGCAGATAGCAGATATTTTGGTAAAGCCTCTGCCCAAGATGAAAAGTTTGCATACTCAAGAAATAAGCTGGGGCTCATGGAAACAAATTCCTTATTTAAAAAGGAAGAGATTACTCCCGGGTTGGGAGGGAGCACTTATATGTTATTGATTTATGGACAATCATTTTTAAATTTGAAAAATGGTCCAAGATGAGCAGTTCCTTTCTAGTTCGGAAAGTGGTTTGAGATTTCTGACGGACATGCATTTTCCAATTCGGAAAATGGTCCAGACCGGACAGTCATTTTCGTAATGAAAATGGTCCGATAGATTGTTGATGTACCATAGACAGTGATTCCCCTTGTGGCCAATGTGGGGGAATGGTATAGGACAATCATTCTTCTTGGCAATCACTTTGAGTAGTGGCCAAGTAGAATGGTCTGCCTCGCTTGGAAATCATTCTTTCGAAGTTCACAGTTGTGAGCAGTTTTGAAGAATGGTCTGTTTTGGAGGTTGGTGCAGGACAATCATTTCCATTAGGAAATGGTCCAGACAATCATTCTCTAGGGTAGACTCATTCTATCCAGGTTTCACTATAATTAGTGTCGGAGGAATGGCCGAGTTAGGTGAATGGTCCAAGTTCAACAATCATGGACAGACATTCTCTAGGGCAAACTCATTCTCTCCAGGTTGCACTATGATTAGTGCTGGAGGAATGGCCCAGTTAGGTTAATGGTCCAGGCTCATAAATCAAGGACAATTATTCTTCTATGCTTGAGAAGAAGAGTCCAGATGGCCCATGGGTGATGTTTTACCACTTGAGGGTAGATGCTCTTCCAAACCTCACAGATGTGAGTGGAAGAATGGCCCAGATGACTTAGTTTGTATCATGATATTGTTATGCAGGTTGATATCGGATGATATGATTACTGTGGAGACTATATGTCTCTGGAAAATGGTTGTATGCCACTGTGGTGGATGTGTTCCATTGGTTGTGACTATGTGTCACTGGTTAAATAGTCGTGTGCTACTTGGTGTGGTTGTGTACCACTGGATAGTAGTTATGTACTACTATGGATAGACACAATTGTGTTCTATTAAATGGAATTGTTCTAATTGCCATGAAGAATATCAATAGTGTTAGAAATTATTACCATCTAGATGGATAGTTAGTGTGCTGGTGGATAGATATTCTCCAGGCAAAAAATGGTCCGAGACAGTTATTATTCTAGGACGTATGTATGGATTAGAAGAATAGTCCTTGTAGCCCATGGCATGGCTTCCAGCATATGTTGGAACTGTTATCCTTCTAGGACATATGTCCAAATTAGAAGAATAGTTATTGTATCACTCTGTGGAGTGAGTGGCTTATTTAGCATCATGCCTGATTACTCAGATGGAGTTTGGCTTCGAGAGATGATGCAATTGATGCTATGAAATGATACTGATAGTGATGATCGTGCTCGTGATTTGATCATGAGATATGTTGTGTGGCTATGATGATATTACCAGTTGAATGGTATGTTTGTCCTTAAGACCATTACCTTTAAATACCTCCCTAGCTAGGAGGGAGTGTTGATATTTTGGTAGTTGCGGGAGGTATTAAACCTCCACGTGTAACCATGACAAGAATATAATATTATGGGAAGCAAGAAGAAACCCTAAAGCATTGGAAATAACCCTAGAAGACAAGACAGCTAAAGGAAATATTTAATATTGAGTTTTTAGCCTCTAGAATGAGAAGTCGGCCCAGATAGCTAAGGAGGAGTAGTATAAATACAGGACATTGGAGCTCATTTGGAAGACATCGCTCACAACTGTAGAAATTTAGTAGTGTGCACTGCAGAAATTTAGTGCGCAAGTCTGGAGGGTAGATGCAACTGCAATTACTGCAAACCTGTAATTTTGGTTTTTCTGGGTTGGACTTTTTTATCAGTCTTGGTTACCTTTGCTTGGTGCATTAGCCTTGGTTGGCTATTGATTTGCTACCATAATTTTTCTCTATCAAGGTTAAGGTTCTCGGGGGTGGCATTTGTGCCTATGGTTGGGTGACAATATTGCTATATTGTCTATGGTTAAACGAGCACACTCACTTTTCTAATAGATACTTCGTCAGAATTGGTTGATGCTACTCTATATAGACAGATCATTAGATCGTTGATGTATCTGACGAATACCAGGCCATATATATGTTTTGTTGTGAACACCTTGAGTCAATATCTAGTAGAGCCCAGACATGTTCACCTTGTTGCTGCAAAACATGTGATGAGATACCTTAAGGGTACGTTGGAATATGGTCTCTGTTATATTGGAGATCATGACTTCATACTATATGGAAATACTGATTCAGATTGGGTTGGAAGTGTTTATGATAGAAAGAGCACTTCATAATGTTGTTTCAGTCTGGGGTCAACCATGACTTCATGAAAGAGCAGGAAGCAATCCAATATTTCTCTCAACATGACAGAAGCAGAATACATTGTAGCATGTTCTCCCAGTTATGAAGCCATATGGTTTTGGAAGTTGTTGACAGGTCTATTCAATCTGGAGATGGAAGCCACTGTGATTCTATGTGATAACCAGAGTTGCATAAAGTTGACAAAGAACCCTGTGTTCCATGATAAGTCGAAGCACATAGAAATCCGGTATCACTACATTTGTGATATGGTGTAGAGAGAAGTTGTAAAGCTCCAATATGTTGGCACAGATGAGTAGGTTGCAGATGTGTTGACCAAGCCTCTTTCTAGTGTAAAGTTTGAATACTTTCGAGACAAACTTGGTTTAGTCCTAAAGGACCTCCCTCTAAAGGGGGAGTGATGTTGATGATATTATGGTATCTCGACCAACAACGGGTAGCTCAGTTAGGATTTTATACCCTAGGGGACTGATCATCCCTGGATAGATCCCGAAGGTCCGATAAGGACGGTCTGTCAGAGTACCTGTGCATGTATATGCCAGTTGTTTTCAGTAGTGGTAGCTCCGTTAGGATTTCGTATCCTAGGGAATCTTATGATTCCTAGGTAGATCCCAAAGGTTTGGTAAGGATGATCTATCAGAGTACCATGTGGTAGCTCCGTTAGGATTTTACATCCTAGGGAATTTTTTGATTCCTGGGCAGATCCCTAAGGTCTAGTAAGGATGGTCTATCAGATTACCACAAAATTTTGTTGTTGCACCTGCCTCGTTCTGTTGCTATATGATTATGATATTGTTATCTCAGCCTCGTGCTACTGATGTTGTTATATCACCCTCGTGTTGATGATGTTGTTGTATCAACCTCATGTTGTTGTTGATGATGATGTATCAACCTCGTGTTGTTGTTGATGATGTTGTACTAACCTCGTGCCATTAATGATGGTGATGATGATGTTTTTGCCTTAGTTTTATGCTAACTGTTGTTGATGCAGATGATGATGATGCTACTCTAGCTCCATGCTATGAAAGATGATGTTATTGATGATGAGAAAAACTTTCGATGATTTATAGATGTTCCAGATGCCGATGATGTTGTTTCCCTCTCTCTCTCTCTCTTGATGATGTTGTAGAATACCCTTCTTGTTAAGTGGGAGTGTTGAAATATTGTAACTATGAAGAATATTCTAATTATAATTGAGTTATTTTTATATAGATCAAATCCCCTTTTGTGGATTGATCATGTCAAACTTTATATAAGACCAAATTCCCTTTTGTGGATTGATCAAACCATAGTTATATGGTGTTGTTTGTAAAATCAGCCCTTAGAGCTAATTAAAGTGGTTTTAACCACTAGTTGAAGAAGTCGACCCAGCTTGGTGAAAAGACACAACCCTAGCGCTTCCCAGCTAGTATAAATAAGTGAGGATGGTGCCTCACTTATTCACTCACTCATTCACTCAACAAGTGTGCATCTTCTGGAGGTAGTTGCAGTTGCAAGAAGAAGGAGAGAGAGGCACATTGCTCAGTCTTGGATATTCTTGGTGGTTTGGATTTTTATCTTGGCATTGTATTGAAAATCTATATCAAGGAAGTTTTTGTTGGGTTTTCTCCCCCATGAGGGTTTCCAAGGATAAAATGTTATGTACCTTATGATTATGTTTCTCTCAGTGCTCCTGCTTATGCTATTATTGTCTAGTAAATTGAAAATAACTTAATAGCAACTCTAAATTTAACAATTTTGTTACATAAGTCTACAAAAAAATCATTGAAAACCCCTTTTATTGAGATATTTTCTAACAATTGATGTATTTATTTGAATATATGCAGGGAAATATTGTATCTATTAGTGATCCATCTTCATCAGATATGGAGGAATCGATGGATGAAGGTAAAGACGAGGGAGGAATGAGTCAAATCCCTCATCTTGGGGAAAATGTTGAAACTCCTTTTAATTCACCAAAATTTGATACTTTTGTTGATCAAATTTCAAACCCATTATATAAAAAGACACTAGTTGTTGTTGTTGAAGAGAATCATATATTTCATAGTATTAGCACCATTCCTTGTTTCGAGCAAAGTTCAAAGGCTTTGTATGACAAGACACCAAACACCATCGCTGAAGAAAATGAGAAATTTCATATTGGTGACCGTATTCAATGTTCTTGTGGGCAATGTTCTAGGCCAATATTTGATATGACCTGAACATTGTTCCTTTAGGCCCATCAACTTTTGATAAGACTCCTATGGAATTAGATGACCCATTTGATTTTTTAGTGAACTTGCATCCATCGTATAAATGTGCTGAAGATCCAATAAAAATTGTTCTTCATGGCAAAGAAACAACTTTGTTTATTGAAGACAATCTCAAAGATGGAGAGGACAAAATTTTGGACAAGTCAGAAGTGTGGTAAATGAGGGTTATATTAAAGAATCTTCTATGCCAGAAAATACAAAAATGTGCACAAATACACGCAACAAGGGTCACAAAAGAACCTTTCTCACCCCAGATGAAGCAAAGGGTGGGAAATCCAATTATCGTCACCCATCATTCTATTCACAATCTATTTCTCGGACAAGGAGGCCGCGCACATGCACTATAAGAAAAAATAGGTGTGAACTCTTCTCGTTGATACTTTATAATATCTATCTAGTTGTTCACATTTAAATATATTGTTTTATGTTGATGGATTATAATATTTATAATATGTTTAAAATGAATTTGCTTTCTTTGTATTCAAGTATGCTTTATGTTTCTTTGGCAGGTAACACTTGCAACAACCACACTAATATCCTCATATCTTCTTTTAGGGGATACCTACAAAGAAAGTTTATGGATGATGTTCCATCCTTCAGATTTGGAGGTCTTGCTTGGCTTTTCCCATGAGTTGCTAACATTGATAGTGTTCTCTACCATGATGAGATTACATAGTATACAGAGCAGTACCCTAAGAACTTTAGATATGATATTGCATTGGGTAGAGAGGATAAGAACAAAAGAGGGGGCAAGATGCATGTGCAAGAGAAGATTGAGGACTGCAATGATGAAAGTTTTGAGCTTTTGGATAAGGGAGCTCATATCTACTTATGTGGATTGAAGGGCATGATGCCTGAAATTCAATATACCTTAAAAATAGTTACAGAAGAGAGAGGATAAAGTTGGGATGAGAGATTGTCACAACTTAAGAAGAATAAGCAGTGGCATGCATAATTTTATTAGTCATTTTGTAGAGCTTAACTTCATCCTCATGGGTCAATCTCCATTAATCCTTGACCGAATTGATAGTGATTACTTTTTGTCTTTTTGATAATATCGATCTAAGATTCTATAGTCATGTAATCGATTATAGATGAGTATAATATTTGTAAAACCAACATGTTATGGATTTTATGTTGTTGAAATGTTTCTTCTTTTAATCATTACATGGAGGAAGCTATAAAACTTGCATGGATCCTTGGAATTGATACCATACATTTTTTTCCTGGAGAGTCCCACAGGATGTTAATATGGGAGTCCCACGGGTCGTAAATCACACAGGGAATACAATAAGTTTAATTGCATATTTATATGTTTTTGCTATTTGCATATGCATATGGATTTGAAGATTTTATCTTGTAATTGATATTGACAGTTGGATTTAAATTACATCAAGCACCATAGAGTGCTAATCTTACACCTATTCTTTGTCAACCTTTGTGATATTATGATTGACTCCACCCAAAACTTGACCCGCATGAATTGATGATATCTATCCATCCACCCTCAAAATTAAAATACATTTTCCTAACCCGATACTCATATTAGCAATTGCAGAATATCAACAAATTTGATAGATTGTTAACCCTACTACATGACCTATCATTGTTTTCTATATGCATATAATGTTGAACTCAACATGCAAGAACCTTCTATTGACAACTAGAAACAATCATTATAGATGTTGCCTACTGGTTTTGGTTGGGGGCCAACCCCAAACAATGATGATGACCCATAACATGATCATAGTTCCACAAGTCATAGTTCCACAGGTCATAGTTCCATAGGTCATAGTTTCATAGGTCATAGTTCCACATGTCATAGTTCCACCAACCATAGTTCCACAGGTCATAGTTCCATAGGTCATAGTTCCCAGTGTCATAGTTTCACAGGACATAGTTCCACCGATTATAGTTCCATAGGTCATAGTTCCACCGATCATAGTTCCTAGGGTCATAGTTCCTAGTGTCATAGTTCCACCAGTCATAGTTCCATAGGTCATAGTTCCACCGATCATAGTTCCACAAGTCATAGTTCCACCAGTCATAGTTCCTAGGTCATAGTTTCATAGGTCATAGTTCCATAAGTCACAGTTCCACCGATCATAGTTCCACTGGTCATAGTTCCTAGGTCATAGTTTCATAGGTCATATTTCCACATGTCATAGTTCCATAGGTCATAGTTCCATAGGTAACAGTTCCTAGGGTCATAGTTCCTAAGCTCATAGTTCCATAGGTCATAGTTCCTAGGGTCATAGTTCCATAGGTCATTGTTCCAAGGGTCATAGTTTCACTGGTCATAGTTTCACGGGTCATAGTTTCACAGGTCATAGTTCCATAGGTCATAGTTCCAACGATCATAATTCCATAGGTCATAGTTTCATAGGTCATAGTTCCACCGATCATAGTTCCACGGGTCATAGTTCCATGGGTTATAGTTCCATAGGTCATAGTTCCTAGGGTCATAGTTTCATAGGTCATAGTTCCAAGGGTCATAGTTCCACCGGTCATAGTTCCACTTGTCATAGTTCCATAGGTCATAGTTCCACAGGTCATAGTTTCATAGGTCATAGTTCCTAGGGTCATAGTTTCATAGGTCATAGTTCCACAGGTCATAGTTCCACCGGTCATAGTTCCTAGGTCATAGTTTCATATGTCATAGTTCGATCGATCATAGATCCATAGGTCATAGTTCCACTGGTCATAGTTCCACAGGTCATATTTCGCTAGGGTCATAGTTTCACAGGTCATAGTTCCACGGGCCATAGTTCCACGGATCATAGTTCCACAGGTCATATTGCTTCAAAATTTATGAGTCACTCATCCAACTCTGTAGTAGGAAGTTATACCCCTTGCAACATAACATTTTTTCTACCATATAGATTCAAAATTGTCTCCAATACCATATGCAACATAACTTGCTTGATCTCTTGATATTGCTGCCAAAACTTGGTTATTTTTACTTCTCACTTATTAAATTGTGGATGGTTGATTCTTATTCATTCTGCAGGCATTCAAGACAATTATTACAAAATTGAATAAAATTAAGAGGACCAACCATCTCTGGTAAAAGTAATTGACCATTAGGTCAATGACTTTTACGAGAGAGGGTTGGTACTCTTAATGAATTAAAACTTGGATCAAATGCTCCTGCATCAATGGTTGAAGCATACAAATCAAAATAACCCTCTCTTTGTTGTCCCAAACTTCAAATATATATCAAGGGAAATTACACAAATAAATTCCAATGGCTATAAAGGTTATACTTGTCATGAATCATTATAAGAGAATACAACTAGATTTAGAGAAATATGCATCTAGATACAATATCCCAATGATAAATATAATAAAGTAGGAATGATGTTACTGAATTTATCATCTCACAACTAGATCATCAACAAAATACAACATGTACATGTCAAGTTATTCTTCTCGATATCAGTTGTGAAAGTAAAAGTCATCATGCCAGAAATTGCTACAAAACCCTAAAAAACTCACCATCCCCCAAAAATGTGTCATTCTCTATCACTAAGCAACGAAATAACAACTACTTAATAACCATCATCAATATATTCTCCAAGTTCATAATTCATGATGTATTTTGACATATAGAAGTTTAGAACTCATGAAACATGTATATTCTTATATAACTTTGATGCATTTCCAACCCAAAATCTAAAAGTTGTTCAAACATACACAACATATACATGTCCCCAATACCCACATATGTTTCAACTACAAGGTAACTTTTCACTATCTTCAACATATAAATGGACAATGTTTTTGGGCCGATCTAGAAGAAAAAATTGAAGCAAATATATCACCCTTCATATTGCTTCAAAAGTTGTGAGTCACTGCTCATTGGAAGTGCCTCTCAATCTAGTTTCTACCAAAAATATAGAACCTTGATCCAACTCTCTAGTGGGAAGTTATGCCCCCTGCAACAGATTTTTTTTTCTACGCTATAGATTCAAAATTGGCTCCAATACCATATGCAACATAACTTGCTTGAATGGGATACATATCATTTGTGCATATAGGCTTCCCAGTGGTTCCATAGTAGTACTAATTGAAACCTATACAGGCTTCCCAATGGTGCCCATTGATTTATGTCGTCGTTTGATTACAATATGATTCTTTTTGGACTCTAGAGGCCATTTAGAACCTCAATATTCTTGTATTTTCACTTAGAACTTTAATTTATGCATCTCATATCTTATATATCATAGTAACTTATAGGTGTACGATGATAATGCATTGTTACTTATATCTCGATCTCAATGTCCATTTTCAAAGCTTTCATTGGAATCCAAATTTAATGATTTCAATGGAACTAAAATTTAAGCTATTGGTATAGTTTTTTGTCCAACAATCACAATTTGCTTTACCTCCTTAAGAATTGCAAAAACAAAAGTAGAGTTCCAAGAGAACCATACAATCAATAAAACTAATAAAGCTACTCCAAACATATTACCAAGTATTGAGCATTCCTATGCACATCTATTTCTATTAGAAATATTCAATTACATCTTGGATCTAAAAGTCCCCTTCCCTCATCCTTTCATTATTCTTTTATAGATACAAAATATGCAACCAAATTGGTTACAATTCCCTAATTCTAGATGAGAATTACAAAAATAAAATATTCAAATCCCAAAATCTTAGGGACAAACAAGGAATCACTAATTTTTCTCCAAGTTGTTAGCTAGGTCATTGAAGTTGCACAAATTGTTGCCATTCTTGATTTGAAGGATACTTGCATGAATTCATTCTCATATAAGCTTTTTCCAGCTCAGTACAAGCTTCATGCATTGGAGAAGTTTGAAATAAATTTCTTAAATGCCATAATAGAAAGAAATATTCTTCTAGAAGGTCAACAATTGTTTGACCTTTTAGTACCCCAGTTGCTCCTTTGAATTTACTTGAATTTTCCCTTGCTGAGATCAAAGGTGGTTGATATTCTGCTATGGAAAGGAAATTACCCTTTTTACCATAGTATTCAGGAAGACCCATTTCAACCATATTTTTGTAATGATCTTTCTACCATTGTACATTCTTTTGAACTTGAACACATTTATGTTGAACCTGCTGAAGCAAGTTCCTTTTAGTAAGAACTTTTTCAAAATCCATTATTATACATGTTCTGTCTTTAACTCCAATTTGACTTAATTCCTCTTTTGTCATGGAGTTAACATTTCTGATAATCTTATTGGAAGCCTGAGGTTTATCTCCCAATTCTTTTTTGGCCTTTGTTATATCAATTCCAACTTTCTTGACCAAGCTAGCCTCTTCCTCCATATTAATAAAACATTTCCACAATTTATTGATGTTTTCAATAATTTTATCCCAAACTATATGACGTTCTCCCATTAAATAAGATTTTCCAGACAACTTATTCTTTAATGTATCATGTTCCTCATGTAACTTTTCTTTTGATCCCTGCAACTTCTTAAGCTGTATTTATTTTTCTCTAACATTTTCTCTCAAAAGATTAATACCAGTTTCATAAGTTGAAACTTTTTTCTTTAGTTGTTCTACCTCAATTTCTTTGGAATTTAAATCAGTTAGAGCTTTGGCTAAATCTCCTGAGCTACTTGCTAATGTTCCACTTGAAGATGATGAGAGAGTGACCTGTATGAGTGCTTGAACCTGTTGCTGTAAAGAACTGTTATGTTCATTCAAACTTGCAATAACTTCAATTATTCTTTCTTTCTCCTTTTGGATGACCAAAAGTTCTTGGGTTTGTACATGATCCACATCTGACATCTTTAATTTCTTCTTTAAAATGGATATTTCATTATCTTTGTCATTTAGAATCCTCTGAACATGTTCTTCATTTGTAGCATCATCTCTCATTTTAACTAATCTTCTCTCTAAACCATCTACTTTCTGTTTCACTTTTGAGCTTGTTTGTTCTTGCTTAAGTTGTTGCTTAAGCTGACTATTCATTCTTTGCAATGTTTGCAGGCTAAGAGAAGTCTTCATAATATCCCTTGTGATCATCTCCCCAGTCTGATTAGGCAAACCCATTTTTTCTGGTAAGGGAATATCATCAAGATTTAGAGAGAAATTGGTTGCTTTATAGTTGTCATGTCCATGAATGCTTGGATTAGATGATTTCAGTATTGCCAAATTCAACTATCCCTTTTCATAATCTATTCTAGATAACAATCTTGCTTCTGGATGATCCAGTTTCAATTTTCCGCTCCAATGTTCTTTAACCTATTCATTCTTGTTTCTTATATCATCAAATTTGGCAAATAAGCTCTGTGGTTTAACTTATATTGTCTTGTCCCCTGGTGGCTTCATAAATATTGATGGAAGAGTATCTATTGAATAAAGAACTTCTTTCTGAATCTTCGCCACGGTTCTTGTTTCAAGTTGAGCTTTCTTTTCTAGGTCATCCTCTATATTGATTACTTCAACTTTGGATTTTTTGTCGGATTTCCCTTCCTATGTTTTGAGATCATGCAATTCTAGATTGAAGCTCATCTTTAATGTCTTTTCTTGTGGTATAGGTATGGCAATATCTACTTCTTGCATTGATGGCATTGGAAACTCTTTTTGTATCTATCCTTGAAGAAGATTTTGTACCTCCTCCCAAGTATTCAAATTTCTGATCTGCTCTAAATCAATTTTACCTTGATTCTGATATGGTGCAATATCCAGCTCCACCCTTCTATTGTTAATGACCCCTAAAGGATAATATTACCAAATTTCTCCTTGTTCAAATCCCAATCCTTGCAACACTATTTCCACCACTTGTGAAATTGACTTGCTATACAGAATGAAAGGCCCAACCTCCTTTTTGGGTTTAAAATTCGTCTTCTTTTTCCTTGGAATGAAATGAACCTCATCCACATTAATACTTTTCCTTATAAATTCTAAAGCAAATATCTTCGTAGTTAGGAAACTTGGAAGTTTGAAAGGTTTAACTTATGAACCATGTAATATTTAAATAGAAACCATTCTCCTAATTTAGTCTCAGAAGATTCATGTAACAACTTTTTAATCTCAGGAAAAATTCTAGGTGGACCATGTTCATGAAAAAGTGCATAGACTTTAGACATAAATGAATTTATATAAAGAGATAAATGTTCATTTTGAGGCTCACTTCTAATTATATGAGTCCAGTTAATAACTGAAGCGAGCTCTTCGACTTCATTTTCAGTTTCCAGGTATAAGCTATGGAAGTCTTTTTGTCTTTGAAACATGAGCAAGTAAACTAGGTATGATTGGAAACACAAGGCTCTGTTTAAAGGGAATTTTTTTAGCTATTCATCAATGAATTTGGATATAAGCTCTGCAACATAGAACTCAACCACTACTTCGGTAGAAAGGAAAATTGCTCTGAGAAACCCTAAAATATCATTATCCACAATTTCATCAGAATCATAACCTAGAACATAGCAAATCATACATATCACTTCAGGTACATTTGAGGTAAAGATAATGGTTTGATAAATTTCTTGATCAAGAAAGGTTGCGGTATCATCTTTCATCAGATATCGAACAAAGGACTACCGCTCCTAGACATTTAATTGTGTAAAATTTAGGTCTAGGGTTTCTTCGTTAATAGGCTGACCATCATTGAATTCAAAAACCCTAAGCATATGAGAAATAGATTGGGCCCTAACATTAAATAATTGAGTCCCATTTTTAGTTACAAAACTTCTAAAAGATGCTACATGTCTATGTGCACACAAATGTATGAATTTGGGAAAATTATAAACTTGTGGGACGATATAACAAGCTAGGGTTGAACTCGAGGAGTTAAAAAAGCCATTTAGTTTTACAAATCTATCATGGGCCAATTTATGTAGCTCAAACAAATTGAATGAGACTTTAGGATAAAAAATTTGAGAGTCTCTATCATCTAAACTTACTTCAGCCTCAAGTAGGGTTTTAGTCTATTTTGTTTTTTTAAGCCTCGACATTTTAAAATCAGGAAAAGGACAAGGTATCTTAGCACTTACCTATGGGCACCCTTACCCGTGACTTTGGCAGAAAGGGAATTTGTAACACTGTTGGCGTTTTAGTTGGAAAGTGTTTCTCGTTCCCCTAACAGTGATAGTCGCGAAAACCTGTGACGAAATGCATAGAAAGGAAATGCTTTTTCTTTTAATAATAGGTGAATTAAAGCACTTAAATAATTTATACAACTTTATTTAATTAGCAAAACCGACAGTTTCCAATAGTGAGTTTGATTTACATAGCACATGGAATGAATGTGGTTTTGGGAGTGGTATCTTATAACGCACTACTGTCTTTCCGTTTGACGCGTGGCACAAGCAGTTTTGTTGGATGACATCACGCGCGCAATGGTCTCTTGTTTAAATATTGTGTAACTTTGTTGCGCGTGGACCGTTGATTTCACCATTTTTTTATCGACGCTCTGTATTGTTCGCGCCCTGCCACACAATAGTACAACCCGCTATTAGTTTTAACTTTATAAAAATTATATTAAAACGCCTATAATATAAATCCGCCTAATATAAATTACAACTATATTAAATTGTGTCATATTAAAACTAAACTATGTAACATATGACTAATAAAACCTAAGTTAATACACGATGACTAATAAAACCTAAGTTAATACATATGACTAATACAACCTAAATTAATAATTGTAATCCTAACATTTAACCATAATATAAATTATGTGCCTATGGTCCCTCCTAAATTTTTGACTGGTTTTAGGAAAAATTGGTCGGAAAGAATATACCAAGAAAATGTTACAAACATAGAACATTTAAACTACACAAAAATGAAATTTGTGTAATTCAAGTGATATTTAAACTTGACAATTATATTAATAATTTTTTTTTATCTTATTACCAAGTGATATTTAAATTTAACTTATTTATTTATTTTGAATTTTTTTGCTCTATAATTAAATATTTCCTAAAAAAGATAATAATTTTCTTTTGATACATCAACTTTGACATAGTGCTAAAGTGATCCTTTTTTTGTTGTTAAAATAATTAATAGTTTGTGAAACATAAACCTTAAAAGTAACTTATTCTTTTAATTTTTTATATAATAATAAAATATATTTTATGTGATGATATGTTTTTTACATTAAATCTCAAAGATTATAATTATGGATGTTGTGTGCTATAAGACCTATGGAACTATGACCCTAGAGAACTATGACTTGTGGAATTATAATTGGTGGAACTATGACCTAGGAACTATGATTGGTGGAACTATGACCTATGAAACTATGACCCTAGGAACTATGACCTAGAAACTATGACCCTATGAAACTATGACTTAGGACCTATGACTTGTGGAACTATGACCCCAAGAACTATGATCGATGAAACTAAGACCCTTGGAACTATAACCTATGGAACTATGACTTGTGAAACTATGACCCTAGGAACTATGACCTATGGAAATATGACATGTGGAACTATGACCTATGGAACTATAACCCTAGGAACTGTGACCTATGGAACTATGACCCTAAGAACTATGACTTAGGAACTATGACCCATGGAACTATGACTTGTGGAACTATGACCGATGCAACTATGACTGGTGGAACTATGACCGTTGGAACTATGACCTATGAAACTATGACCTAGGAACTATGACCGGTGGAACTATGACCTAGGAACTATGACCGATGAAACTATGACCTGGGACCTATGACCTATGGAACTATGACCGATGGAACTATGACCTATGAAACTATGACCTGTGAAACTATGACCCTAGGAACTATGACCTATGGAACTATGACCCGTGAAACTATGACCCGAGGAACTATGAAATATGGAACTATGAACTATGGAACTATGACCTATGGAACTATGACCCTAGGAACTATGACCTATGGAACTATGATCCTAGGAACTATGACCTATGCAACTATAACCCTAGGAAGTATGACCTATGCAAC
>JASDQU010738917.1:174141-186007 GCA_032191745.1 Picea mariana
CATCTCAAATCATCTTCCCAAGATCTTCATCATCTTTTGCTCGTCAAGAACTTTCCAATGACTGTTACCATGTTCCAATCCAACCTTTGTTTTGGAAGTTATGCCCTTCTGAAGCTCTTCAGGCATCATTGGTCAAAGGCCATGTGGCACCCACATGGGTCCACCTCATTCGTGCCATCCCACCTGGCACGAACTCAACCTCGGTTGTCATCCTTTAGCGATGACATGGCCACTGGAGGTGCGGTTACAGGGAATGTTCCCTGTGCCTTCACGATTACCAAGCCTTCGACCCTTCGTCCTTCCCGTCCATGTCTAAAACATTCCCAAAGTCCCAAAGTCCCAGAGTTCCCTAGCACTTCTGCATCTACGGTGGAGATCAATCCATCGTTAAATCCAACATATGAGATTCGCCCTCCTTCACTGCATAGGCTTAAGGGATTTCAGTGTTCGGTGCTCCGACGTTGAATGCCCTTTTGTCTACTCGCAAATCCTTCAGAGTCTTGAAACCCCAGAATCCTGCCACATGGCTCCATCCTTTGACCCTTTTTGGAGCTTGCGTCTTAGCACTCCAAGTACCCGGAGTTCTGAAGTCTTGGACTCCCAGAGCGGGTCCCTCTTGCATACGTGGAGTTCTGCATGGGTGTCCCTACTACCATCTACCACCTAGAAGATACGTGGCGATGATGCCACCTTAACACGTGGTACCCAACTCTCCAACCCTATACCATATACGATGAATCAACAGATCATGTGGCTTAACCACGAGATGACACGCGACAACACTGTCACACAGTCAGACTCCACCGTGAACTTTGCCCACATCGTCTGGTGATGTCACTCTGGCCTTCGGGTAAACTTCACACCTTGCATTTTGAATCACCCAAAGTGGGGTTTAGCCAGTGAGTCGAATAATGATTGGACGAACCATAATCTTCCATGGTTTGATCCAACGAATGACAAGGATTCGGGGCTCCATGCCCTCGCGGTCCACGCGGTCTTGATCGTTAGCTCTGGAGTGTAATTGGTTGGGAGGCTGATAAGGTAGAATGACTGCTTGTTGTCGGTCATCCCTTCCCCTTTCCCTATCTTTCCACTAACGCTCGATCTAACGATGAAGAAGGATCCTTAGATCTACAACCCACATTACTTCACGAGTTCGACATTCAGGGGTTACAATCATTTAACACCCTTTTTCTCCCGGAGTGGGTCAAAGCCGAATGACCGTGGATGGAATCCGATGGTCATAAAGGGTCCCAAAGGTTCTTAGATTGACGACTGAGAAGGCCTGTCAGAGAACTTGCACAAAGTTTAAAAGAAAAATGGGAAAAATACAAGGAAGATATTCAAAAGATAAACTTTGTGACTTTACCCTTTATCAATGATTTCTTGGTTAAACCAATTCAGTAGGTTTAGCTTACTCAAAGGGCAGCAGAGAAAATGTGAAATAGTTTGTCTGTGGTGGATAATAAAGCCTTTAAATTTGAGTTTAATGCCACAATAGAAAGTCCAAAGTTTTTAACTGAATTGTTAAAAACCCATGCACAAATCAAGGAGACACAGACAACATAAGTCCAGCCAAAGGAAATATAAGATAAATCTTCCTCATTCAACAAATGAAAATGAAGCATTAAAGCAGAAGAACGAGAAGAATCTAGACCCTGGACGAGTGTCTAAAGTGGATAAGATTTACTTTATTTTGTGATGTAATATATTTCATCTTGGCCTTTCATTTTTAGGTTTAGCCTGTTTCATAGTACCTAGGAAGTAGGATCTCAACCACTTATGGTTAGAGATCATATTTTGTATAAAAAAGTATCAAAAACATTTCAGAAGGATTTTTTGGCCGAGTATGTAATCACTGATAATTTTGATGATACAATCATTTTCAGAGAAAGAGGATTTATGATATTTTGTTTAGTGGATCTTGTGTCTTCTTTTGTTATCATTTGTTTAAATGTGTAATTCCCTTTACTACAACTTCAAAAGAGGTTTTCAGTTATGTTATAAATCATCACAATTCAGTAACACTTATGTTGTGAGGGGTTATTTAAAGTTGTGATCGAGGTACAATTTTTCCATTGGTTTACTGTGAGTAGACTAAGACATGTGCTTAATTTCATTAGCTCATTTGGTATTGTCTAATTCATAATATAAACTATAATTATGTCTAATTCAATCACCACCAAGTAAAGTATAATTGTGGTTTAAAATTCAAAAACAAGATAATTTGTAAGTATTTTGCACATGACATCTCAATTTAGATAAATCATTAATATCATATTGAACAATTCTTTTCTTTAACCCATTCTCATTTTTTATATTAAAATATTTTATCTTATTTACATTTTTTACACTATTATATATATTATTTTAGGTTAATTCAATGTTATTAGAGATTATGCACATTTTTATTTATTTTTCTATTTCTAGGAAATATGTAAATATTTATTTTATTCACTCCATCATATTTATTGTTACACATTAGTTCTTCCGATCTTTTATTTTGTTTTGTTTGAATATTGTTTTTATCCTTTTTTTAGTGTTGGTTTTTAAAGAAACATTTTATGTATTTTCAAAAAAAAAATACGAGTCTATTGTTTACTTTGTTTTGAGATTACTACAAAGAAACAACTTTGATTTACCAATTTATTGAAGAAGTTAATAATGATTGACCCAGTACCATTTGCATTCGACATCTTATGGCCAGGACTGAAAGAAAAAATTTCTAACAAAATTAATGTTTATGATACACAAACGACATTCATGTATGGTTTCCATATGAGAACTTCAAAAAATTCATTCTCTAAAGGATTCAAAATAATATATGATAGAGTGGAAGAGAAATTGAAACCATCTTTGGTTTTCATAAGAAAACTTGATTCTCTAAATGCATATATGACATAGTGGAAGACGCATTGAAACATGAAGTGGAACATTAGCTCAAAATATTCTTAAAGATTTTGTGTGTGTGTGTGTGCATGTATGGTTTCATGGTTTCCAAAATATACATATTTTATGTTTATATTTTAAGAAGTTGAATATTTATGCTCTTCAAAAAAATATTATATATTTATTTAAATTTAAATTCTTTATCTACTTTATTACTTATAGTTAAAAACCTAAATACAACTTGAGTGGGCCTAATGGTTGAGAACATGTGTTTCCTTTTAAGAGGTCACAAGTTCAAATCCAAAGGGGGTAGGGTATGTATACCTCTGTAGACTTTACCAGTCAAATCGTTGGGCGGAGGGGGGTCCCTTGTCCCACAAACAAGAGGGTCTCATACACCAATTCGGTGTGGCTTGACTGTGACCTTAAAAATAGATTATTATTATTATTACTAAAAAAATGTCATTTTACATTTTAAATATATAATAATATATTTACACATAAAACATATTCGACACATACTTTTTATAATAGTAGATATTCGAATTGTAATTTACAAAATTAGAATTTGAGCTTTCCTTTGAAAAAGTTTATTATTTAAAATACTTGGTATGTGTTATTTATTATTTATATTTTTAAAAGATGGTGATTTTTAAAAATAAAATACATTCTCATATATTTACATGTAAAAATAATTTATATATATATAATATGTTGTGTTTAATGCTATTTTTATTACAAATATTTCTCTTCTTTTATGTGTAACATAAAAAATTAAATATCTTACATCTTACAAAAAATTTGCACTATTAATTTCTAGTGACAAGTTTGTGATAGTTATCGAATATTTTTTATTCTAACATGTTGATTGTCCAAGAAATCAACTTGTCATCCGAGTACATATTTTAATATTAAAAAGAAATGCACAATTTTATATGAAAGTAAATTTAATAAATATATATTTTGAGCTTTAAAATCCATCTTCAAAAACATTATGTTTGTATAGCTCTTTTTCTCTCCCTTTATATGTGTATATTCTCAATGCAAACCTTTATATTCATATTATTCTTAACATGATACAAATGTGAAACATACTATCAAAATATAAATTTCTTTATTTAAGGATTAACATATACTTGCAAATTTTTGTTTGATCTTTCTTCTCCAAATTCATTCCTAGACCTTGTTCAATTCTTCACAAGTACATAATTGTTGTTGTTCAAATATTTGCATACATACTTCAACAAATATATTAACACTTCAATAAATTTTTCTTGAATTCTATTCATATCCATTATATTTTTCCCAATAAATTGATGCAACAATATTTTTTTAGGTGGTCTTTTGGTTCCCTTTATCTATCCTTTTTTAAAATAGCATGTTAAATGTATGGTGTCAATAATAACAATAAACTCTATTATAAGGATTGGAAATGGAGAGATTCTTTCTGCCCACATTCTAAAACTTCTATACTTTAAACCAACCTTAGAATACCGTTATTTTGTACTTTGATTTTATGGAAGCAATACAAAAATGGACCCTTAGTTCCACTAAACAACTTCATTTGTAGATCTATCCAAAATAGCAAGCATGTATTCAAGCGTCTTGCTTTGCACTATTCAAATTTACTTATATTGTAAAGAACTATTCTCTTGTTTTTTCCTCTACCACATCTCATTCCAAATCACAAACATTAGCCACATTTTAAATAGAGTGCTAATTGTACATTGTTTTTCCATTTTTTTGCAGGGTTTTGATAGTTCATGAAATGCAAGTGTATACTTTGACCTAAGATATTATTGTTGACCCAATATTGATCAAAATGTACAAGTGATTATGGAAAACAACCATTAGAAAAAAAAACAAAAAAAACACCCCTAATCTTCATTCATATTAAATCTTTGAATCCATACCTAAATGAATGGACACTGAAAGTCAAAGTACTTTCAAACAATGATCTATGCACCTTCATTAATGCCAAGGGACCTTGCCATGTCTTTAACTTTGATTTTGTTGACATGGAAAGTAGTAAGATACATATTTCATGATTGAGCATCCATGCAACACAACTTCACTACAATGTCATGCACCACAACAATAGAAGGAATACACACCGCCCTAGCATTCTCCTATGAATGCTATGTAAAAATGAAAGATACTACCTATGTTTGGCTCCAGAAAACAAAGAGGCACGCTTGTATTATTTTTCACTTACACGATTAAAATTTACATCCTCGATCACTACTCCACCCTTGTGATTCTGTAGCTTCTTATATGCTATGAACATAATTCTATACATCCAATGTTTGATCAAATGATACAATTGGGCAGTTGCAAATATCATTATTGCTTGTATTATATGCCTACAACTTTTATGCACTGGGAATATATAGAGCTTTCCTATTTTGAGAAGATATGTATATTTTATCTTATGAACAATTATTGTAAATTTAATTATAAATGACATCAATGACATGGTTTTGAATTTACGAGTAATTAATGATAATAATAGGAGTTGTCTTCTACTTTATTTCATTTCAATAACAAATTATGATTTGATATCTACATAACAAATAGCTCTAGATGATATCTAGCATTAAAAAGTGTACACATGTAACATCTTTTGTTTCTTCTATATACTTGGAAAAACATATTATGTCAATCATTTCTCCATATTATCTTTGTTTCATCTTTTGTTCTCTTATTAAATATGATAGTCGTAAAAACATATTATTTCGGTGTTCCCTTTCCCCTGCTTCAGGGGTATGCTAGTTATTTCATCGTTCTTTTTTTACTTTACACGATTAACATTTTTTCTTCTTCTATATTGTTTAGTTACATTCATTCTACTTAATGGTATAACTTGAACTTGATTATAAGTTGGTGAATATTTTTCCAAACACATGTTTAATTAAGGGATTTTGGTTGATTTTACTATGACCAGTGGAACTATTAAACCCTAAACCCTGTGTCTTATCATGTGTGAACTAGGTACAAAATTATGGTGCGTGCTAATTATTGTAAAGAAATTGTGTAAAAGGATCGTTGGTCATCCTTGGATCAACGATCCTTATTATTCTCGCTTTGGCAGAGTAAAAAACTAATTGGTGTTGCATGGTTATATGGTGCGTGCTAATTATTGTAAAGAAATTGTGTAAAAGGATCATTGGTCATCCTTGGATCAACGATCCTTATTATTCTCGCTTTGGCAGGGTAAAAAACTAATTGGTGTTGCATGGTTATAAACCCTGGAAATCCTTGTGATCATTCACAGACACCGTCAGATTAGGATCCTTTAATTTGAGCTCTCAGATCATAGCCTTTGCGAACACATAAGAGAGTCGATCCAACACCATCAGATCTGAACAGGAGAAAAATCAATGGTGGATATCAACAGTCGCACCATGAATTTGTGAGGTAAATAATGATTGAGGAAAGCATGCTTTTAAATCTAGATCATTCATTCATAGTGCCGACGTGTCGTAATCCTGTCAACGCACGTTATAAAGACTTGTTAACCCACCTTCAACTTATGTCGCGCGAGCCGTTCATCTCAACTCACGATTAAGTCGTGACCTTCGATTTAGGATAAGGGAAAAGAGATAAACGAGTTCAATGATCGATCACCACCCATGGTCATATGTTTGTAAAGATCCTAGGTGCTTCCGCGGGTGGAGTTTACACACACAACGAAATTTAACTCTATCAAGAAGGATTTCACACCAGATTGTAAGGGGTAATTGTTCTATGTGATCAATTTGTTCATTGAGGGTCTAGAGGATGAACATGTAGAGTAAGAAATTTGGCTTGTGGCTATTTGATGCATTGTGCAATTCTCCCTACAACTATACAAAAAATCAAGTTCACATGACATTGAAACAAGCATGGCCCTTGGCTCAAGCACAAACACACAAATAAACTCATCAAGCTACAAAAGGGATCATTCGAACATCATGTTGTGGGTCATCATCGTTGTTTGGGGTTGGCCCCCAACCAATACCAGTAGGCAACATTTGTAATGATTGTTTCTAGCTGTCAATAGAAGGTTCTTGCATGTTGAGTTCAACATTATATGCATATAGAAAATAATGATGGGTCATGCAGTAGGGTTAACAATCAATCAATTTTGTTGATATTTTGCAATTGCTAATATGAGTATGGGGTTAGGCAAGTGTATTTTTAATTTTGATGGTGGATGGATAGATATCATCAATTCGTATGGGTCAAGTTTTGTGTGGAGTCAATCATAATATCAGAAAGGTTGACAAAGAATAGGTGTAAGATTAACACTCTATGGTGCTTTATGTAATTTAAATCAAATTGTCAATATCAATTACAAGATAAAATCTTCAAAGCCATATGCATATGCAAATAGCAACAACATATAAATATGCAATTAAACTTATTGTTTTCCCTATGCAATTTATGACCCGTGGGACTCCCATAATAACATCATGTGGCACTCTCCAGTAAAAACGTGTATGGTATCAATTCCAAGGATCCATGCAAGTTTTATAGCTTTCTCCATGTAATGATTAAAATAATTAACATTTCAACAAAATAAAAGCCATAACATGTTGGTTTTACAAATATTATACTCATCTATAATTGATTACATGTCTATTTGAAGAAACCTTTATCTCATTATTTTAAAGTAAAAAATATGTACATTTTCATGCTACAACCAATAATATGCACACATTACTGGGTGCCTTTAATTTTAGAACACCTTTGTTGTCAACTTTTGTAGTAGCTAGATTCTTTTTGTGATAAGGAGGGTAGACAATAATAGTGACACCTTGATATTTAAGAGATGTAACCATTTTTCTTAGATCCGATGGTTGTCTCCAAGCCTTACCCTTTCTTAAGAATTTTAATACATGTTTTGAATATGGAAGGACATCTTGAGGTTCACCTTCTAAACTATTCTTCTAATTTTCACAAGAGTACCAAACTCTAAGCCTTTCTTCCACAGTTTCCCCTGGAGGAAAACTTTTTCAGATCTTGTGCATTTTCATGAACTTATTCACCATATTCTTGTGATAATTCCTCTATGAATGATATTGCAACTTCCCCTGCAAATACAACAAAAATAGGAGAAGGAATACACTTCCATTTCTACTTTAAATGTTGAAAAACATAAACTTATAATCGGAGGGAATGAATATCCTCTCTCCCTATTCAAACACGCAGATATGAAAATATACTAAAAAAAATTAAATAGGGTTAGCAAGAACATGCTCTACATAAATATTCAAACAACATAACAAGTTGATTAGCTAAAACACAATATATTGACTAAATAACAAAAAAAAAGAGATAAAATAGTATACTAAAAATTAGTTTTTGATGTTTTTCATTGAAAGCTCTTAACATCTGCAATCATAATTAAAGCTTAACTATTTCACAGGTTATCTCAATAATTCTTTACTAATTCCTAACAACAAAGATAACAATATCTAAAGCTAGACTTGCTAAGTTTAGGCTAACCAATGGGCTTTGTACAATTTTCTAGAAGGAAGCAACAATAAGGGAATAAGTTTATTAAAACTATGCAACCTTACCTCAAAATAGAACAATTGAAAAACCTTTTCTTTAAAATTCAACACCAAAAAGTATGCACCTTCTACAATTACCTAGAATATATATAGTCAACATCATTACATTGGGTTAACAACATCCAATTTATAAAATAAAATTGAGAGCATATCTATGACAACCAATATTACAAAGATATGAACACATACTATCTGACAAAACTTTGACATTAACAACTAAAGAGTTGTCAATTGGCCCAACATGTTCCAGAGGAGGAACATCAACGAGAGAAGCACGTGCATCTATAACATAACGATGAAATTTTGGTCAGAGTCTATAATAGCATCAAAATAAATTACATTGCACATATCCAAACTTTGGTTACATCAAATACACCTGGCATAGTAGGAGAACTAGAATGGCATTGCATCTGTCTATGATCTTGAGTTGAAGCCACAACTGTGAAATGTTGCACATCTATAAACATCATAACACTACAAGTCATAAATGAGGAAGGGTACACAAAAATTCCTAAACAAAATAATCTTCTCACTCAATCTAACTTACCAGGGACAACAAGAGATGCATTATTTGAGTGAGGACGTCCACGTCTATTGGAAAATTCAAACTGAAATGGTTCATATTCAAAGGAATGGACATTTAAACCAATTTCTAAAGCTCTATTTCTTTTGTTTCTTCTCCTTTTATTTGTAGGGCTGAGGAAACTCTTCTTTCGCTTGAGAGATGACTCAAAAACACTCAACCCAAGTGTGAAATTAAAATCCAATATGTGTCGATTATTGGCCTCATCCAACATCCTTTTAATTAGGTCCACCATCTCTCGAGTGTTGGTAAGAGTAGCGAGAGGACTATTTCAAAGCACATATAGGTATCCCAATAATTCCTCCCTAGCCAATCGAAGTGCCTCATCATCTTGATCAACAATTCCAACAGTCACAGGAGTCGTGTCAACATTTGCATCAATCATTGATGTCTCCATAGTTATCTTGGGAGGGTCGTTGAATGCATCAAGTGCTGCATCATCAAATATATTAGGCTCTACATTCTGATCCAATGATGGTTCTGTACCCTTCAAAAGGAAGTACAACCACTCCACCTTTATGGTATGCTTGCAGGTGTTTCCAGGAATAAAGCATGGACATTTCCACACCATAAAATTCTTGCGATACCAAGTCAAAAGGTATTTCTTCTCATGATTGGTTTGACTCCTCACCCAATATGCATGGTGTTGGCATGTTTACAGGGGGAGTATGCTTGTCATTGATGGCAAGAACAACAACGATGATGGCAAATAAAACAACAACGTTGATGGAAAACAGGAAAGGTTCGGGGAGATTGTTGGCATGTTTACAGGGGGAGTGTGCTTGTCATTGATGGCAAGAACAACAACGACAACGACAAATAGAAAAACAACGATGATGGCAAATAGGAAAGGTTCAGAGACAGAAACCTTTGAATAGTTAGAAAATATTTTAAGTCGGAAGAGATCGTAAGATCGGGAGGAGGAGCGACAATGGCCATTGGATCGAGCACTGTGAAGAATCTGGACCGTTGGATCAGAGTACAGACAGGAGGAACGAGCGCGCAGAGGAGGAGAACAGATCTCAGCTGTTATATTTGAGCGCATGGACCAACCATCATTGGATCCAAAGGTAAGCGCACGAGCCTTAATTCCTTTAGAGTGAACAGGAGAAGCAGTCTCGCTAAGTCCCAAAGATTCGAGGTCTATCGAAACCGTCCATCATCGAGAGGGACAGGTGGAAGCAGATTCGAGAGTTTGAGTATTCAGACTTCGAAAGATTTGCAAGGAGAAGAGTGGAAAATCGCGAAGTTCAAAATCGCGAAGGAAATCCTAGTTGTTAGTGTTGGGAAGGACACGTGGTGAGAGATCAATGCTTCATTGATTCGCAAATCGTGAAATCCAGAGGAAGGAGTGAATGCACGAGACAGGAACTTGCGAAGTCCTAGTTCACGAAGAAGAGATCTGGACCGTCGATCAAGGAATGTCATGGGCTATTGACCTGGTGTAAGAGCAAGTTCTAGAATCGAAGAAAGGAGGTGCTCTAACCTCCAACATTGCGAGTCGCAAAGTCTCGAAGTGTGAAGAAGAGATCTAGACCGTCGATCAAGGAATGTCATGGACCGTCGATCTGGCATGACGAAATTTGTAGTTCTGGAGTTTGGACATTGGGTAAAGGAGAAGGGCTAACTTGCGAGTTCGCAAAACACAAATCCCGAAATGCTTCACCCCAAGTCACAGCAAGAGGTCGCTTCAGCAAAGAATAAGGGAAGGAGCCAGCGGAGCTAGGCTCTACTTCGGAGATTGGGAGTTGGGAGTGTCTGGGTGACACACAGTAGAATATCTGAAGCGTGAAGCTTCGAAGCACCTTTCTTGTTGGCGTATGGTCACAACTAGTGGTCACGTGGAGAGGAAATTAGTGCCTCAGCGTGTATAAGCCAACGACACAAATTAAACCGATAATTTGATCAAAGGGTTACTGTTTTCACTTCGTGATTTCTTAATCAGTTACGATTCATTTATACGAACTGAATCATTGATTCTTGGGCGTTTTGAGATTCTGTTCTTTGGCATTTTTGAGGTTCGGTGTGTAACAGATTATGGGCGAATGAATAAGAGAATAACGCGGTGACAGAGTGAGGCCCCCATTTTCTCTGCAAAATGAGTTGAACTATAAGTAATGAATATTATAGTATGAACAGGGTGAGAACAAATTTTTAGAGATAAAGAACAGAATCTAGAGAGAGCAAAGATGTGGAAAAGAGTAGAATGTACAAGAACCTAAAAGCATGAGAAGAATAGAGAGAGAGCAGATGGATAGAGACAACAAGTGTAGCCAAGCATGAACATACAGAAGCAAAGAAGAATTGAAGAACATATAAGAAGTGGTATGTATTGAAACATCTATATTGTTGCAAGGGTCTAGTCAAACAAAGTTTTAGAAAACATGGTCGTAAGGTGGCGCTAGGGAGGATTGTGGTCCTTTGGTATTCAAGTTGGTGCTTGAATACATGGAGTTGTATCTTCCATCTAGTTGTGGCTAGAAAACAAGGTGGTCGAGTGGTGCTAGGGAAAACAAAGAGTTTTCTGTGTGCAAGTTGGTGCTTGTATAAGTGGAAGTAGGTGCTTCCATCTAGTTGGTGTTGGAGATCATAAGGAGAAAATATGCTTCTTTCTGGTGGGTGCTAGAGAATGTTGAGGGTTGGTGCTCTCTACAAGTTGCAACTTGTTAAAGAAGAGGTTGTAGCCTCTTTTTGAGTTGGTTCTCAAAGATAGATGATGTACAGAACATAAAATACTGCCTATCATTCTAAGAAGAAGAGGTTTTCTCCCTTTATGGGTTTCCTCATGAAAATATGTCTCTGTGTATATTATATGTGTGATTGATGGTTATTATTT